>JAUEKW010139165.1:0-11107 GCA_032274785.1 Ajuga reptans
AGGTAGCACTGGCTAATGCGGCACTGATAAAGTGTTACCTATTGTCTATAGTAACACTTTATCACTATTATGTAATAGTTTTTAGGTGTTACAATAGGCTCTTTATGTTGTAGTGATACTTCCCCTTCTCGCTTATCTCTCACTATCCCTCCTTCCATTCCTTTCTTCCCTCATGCATACACTAGGACGCATGTACATAGATGTACAAACACACTCACATATAGAAACTCACCTACACGATAAAAATATTTAAATACCTGCATATACATACACACGTACATACCCAGCGATGCAAAGAAGACACACAAGGTGGCCGGGATGGTGAAGTCGGCAAGGATGATGAGTAGCAAGTACTACAAACGAATCTACTTACGTTTATTCTCCTTCGCTCTTGCTTCTGGTTTGAGGATCATGGGATGATGATAGCGAAATCATGGTGGTCTAGGGAGGGGCAGCGGTAAGTCCTCGACGTGACAGCGCTGCGTTGGCGGTGATAGTTTTATGTTTTAAGGAGGGAGTAAGA
Organism: Ajuga reptans; assembly: GCA_032274785.1. NCBI lineage: Eukaryota > Viridiplantae > Streptophyta > Magnoliopsida > Lamiales > Lamiaceae > Ajuga > Ajuga reptans. The sequence goes on from JAUEKW010139165.1 coordinate 524, forward strand.
TATACATCTCCTAGATAAGGAAGAACATGAGCAGTTGGGAGATGCTAGGAAGGAGACGTGGATTAATATTGGCCAAGTAGAAGAAACAGGAGGTGGACTATATCCAAAAGAAGTCGGTCCGAAACTTCAAGTGAAATAGATCGAGCCGTTACTTCTTATTGCTAGAGGGTAAATTTGTTGTGTTAATAGGTTTTAATCTTACATTGATTGATTGGGATTTATTAGTGGAATAGGTTACCTCCTAAATAATTTTAGATCCAGAATTATTGAATTCAAATTAATTAGGCTAACACCTATATATTGATAAAATTATTTTGATAGTCAAATCGAGAAAGATTTAAAGAATCTAAAAACGAATATCTATGTTCTAAAAGTCTCTGCTAGATCTGATTAGGCCCTGGCTAGGTGCTAGACTCTCCTCAATTGCCTAAATATTTTTTCTCGACTTATCCTTGCTTAATTCCTCCAAGACCCTGCTTAATCCCGGACTAGCCACTAGAACATAATCTATCGCCGGACTAGCATCTACTGTTCTATAGAAAATCGCATTATATAAAATACTCCCCCCTAAATACGAGTTAGTTTATTATATGGATTCCAAGAGGCAAATAATTAAGCCCGTACATTCAAGATTTGCACAAAAACTCTAAAATAAACTAATAAATTTGAATAAATAGATAAATTAATAAAAGTAAAACTAGCAATTTCAGGCTGTTACATGAGCGACGGAGCGGAGGTGGCGTAAGCATATGATACAATTCTAACAAATATAATTTAAATAAAATTTTTACATATGAACGAGTCTACATAAACGTAGACATGCTCTGATACCACTCTATAACGATCCGATTTTCTTCAACTATTTAAATTCAATAAAGAGATAATTGAAATCAGGAAATTTTACAAAAGAAACTATTCCTAAACCAGGCCGTTAAAACTAGTTGATCATATAATTTATACTATATCTTTCCTCACATTTGCAAAGTGAGTAAAACATATTAATTAACCCGAACTCAAATATAAATCATATTCTCTAGCAGCGGAAAAAAAAAATATTTTTATATGCTCTCAATGAACTCAAATATCTTAGGCAGTAGGAATAATTCCCTAACTAATAACTAAATTAACTACTCAAATATCAAAGTATAAGCACTTGTCAAAATAATCCTAAATCAACTACCAAAGCCACTTCAAATTCAAAAATAGAAAGCAAGTACCAAAGGTATCAAAATAAGATATAAAAAAATTTCTACACTACTCATATGCTTTGTTCGCCTGCCTCGACTCCCATCATGCAACTCCAAATCAACCTAAGGATCAATAAAGGTTGGGGCGAGCTTCCTTCACCTCATGGAGATTATACAAGTCAATATAAAAAAATACAGTCGAAACATCATATGGATAACAATTAACTTAACATAACATATGCTTACACAGGTTGCCCCAGATCACGCCAACTTATAGGATTGATCAATCAACTTATAATGCAACTTAGGTCTTGCATTTCATAACATAATAATTATATCACATAAAAGAATCAAACACATATAGTCAATAAAGATAAGTAAGAATCCCACCTTAAATATGCAATTTGAATAAACCTTGACAAAATCACGAAAGGACCTAACCACCGTGTTCTTGATTAGAGTAACCTACATTATAAATAAAGTATCTTAATTATATATACTTAAAAGTTATTTATTCAATAAATAAATAATTAAAGGTTATTAAGTCATGGAATAAGTAAATAATTAAATTAAGAAAATTGGAGATCTGATGGCCTGATTGCCATCTGGGAAATTGGACAAGGATAACTATTCCTACTTTTCCCTCAATTAATTTGGCCGTACACCTCTCATCCCCCAATTACACCTATTTCATTTTTTTTTCTTCCAATCACTCTCTCCCTCACTATCACACAACACACACCCACTTAAATAACTCTCTATCTTCCCTATCCTTTTGCACACACACCTCACACATATACACACACATACACGTCCATATATATATATATACACAGAGACCAGTCGACACACACACCAGCGCACACACTCTCAGACACAAAATTACACACACTGGGGTGATTCTATTCTACCCCCACCAACATTACCTGCACTACATACATCAGAATATTTTATTAATATAAAATATATTAATAAAATATTCTGATTATTTAGTACAGACATTACTTGCAGGGACACCCAAGAATTTCCCCACACACTGAACAATACCACTTCTCTCTCTCAACCTTTCTCCTTTCTTCTTTCCTTTTCTCTTTCCCGGTTTCTTAGCATAGTGATAAACACAACAAATCACACACATCATCACACCTACACACACGCACAATTTACACACGCACACACAAAATTCCCATACACAGTCACACCCATACTACCTAAGTCTATGTTCTACAACTAGAACCCGACATACTCACACCTAATTCTACCCGCCAAGGGTGGCGGGAGCGTTTGAAGTCTTAAAGTGGTGGTGGAAGTAGCCGGGTGAGTGATGGTGTAAATTAATCGGTGGGATAAGAAAATATTAAACTACTACTTGATGTATAAATTGGGGCGGAGGATTGGACCAAATGAATAAAATTCTGATCAAGAAACACCGTAATACAATATACCTTATGGATGTACAATTGAAAATAATTAATATTTTGGGCCAACTAACGGGCCACACTCATAACCTTAAAATAATAGCTTTATGCCCACATAAATTAAATAAGAATTTCGGCCCTAAAATAAATAATGATGCATGAAATAGTCTAATTATTATGAGACTTATACTTAAACATAATATTATTTTGGGTTTATAATAAAATTATAATCCACAACCCAAAACATATACAAATATAACTTATAATAAATAACTTAGCAAAAATACTAACACGAGCATAAATTGATGAAAAGTTGGGCGTTACAGCAGCTGGCGGCAAGTCATTCGCTACTTGGCAGCTGGCAGCAAGTCGTCCGCTGCTTGGCAGCTGGCAGCAAGTCATTCTCCACCGCGGCAGGGCGCAACTTCTGACTCTTGAGGAGGCTGGAGAACTTGTCTTTCTGGCGGGACTTGATGAGGTTTGTCCTCGAGAGGGCTTTATAGCATTCGTCCTTCTGAGCGGAGCTTGATGAATGAACTTGACTTGGAAAATGCCGGTTTTTACAACATTGTTCACCTTTATTGTTGCAAGCATACAACTACTGGTAGTGGTAGTATTTTTTAGGTATCGAACCCAAAGGAGGATTGTCCGGGTAAATTAGCTAAGTCGATAGTCGATTTCAAGTTTAGCAAGAGTGTAGAGTAGATTGTGTGGTGACAAACATATATAACAAGAGAAAATAACAATAATAAAGAAGATCTCCCAAGATTCGGTTTCAGCCGCACCTATGTCACTGGGGTTAGTGTCTAGTGGGCCGAAGAAATCTAAGTGTGGTCTAAGGGAAACAATCGCAAATTTCTCAACGAATCGAAGAGTTAAACCCACTATTGCTTCGCTCCTAAGATGGTGGTATTCGTAAACGGAGTCAAAAGAAGAGGGTATCCACGCTCTTTGTTGAGAACGGTTAAACCATACAAGGAGATACACTTACTATGCCATCCGGGGTTGATGAGACACTAATTCAAGGGCTTTCACACCTAAAAATTCACTATGCTATAGACCGGCATTTAAGAACGTGGATAGCATGATAGCACAATGTAAAAGCAACCTCAAAGAAAGTCATCAAGAACAACCCTAACCTCTAATCCCTCTTGTTTCTCACCTAAAAAAGGATTATAGTTGTGAAATCGAAGGGAGAAGCTTAGGGAACCCTAACTGCTACAAATCTACACCAACCTATCAATTTCACACAAAATCGAAGAGAGAAGCTTAGAAAATAAATTCTGACTCCTACACTACCCGAAGGGAGAAGCTTAGAAAATAATTCCTAACTCCTACACTACTCACGATTTTTGTGGACGAATATCAAGGGAGAAGCAAAGGAACTCAATCCCAACCCTTACTCATATAGATAGACCATTAATTTCACAAACCTTAAAATACAATAAACCCACATAAATTATGAGTCTCCTACGAAAAAACCAACCCCTAGGCTTGGGCTACGCCCTAGCCTTGGGAAATTAAGGTAACTACTCATAAAATATCATAAAATCAACAAACATCAACATAATCGAAGCTAAGAACATCATCGAGCAAAATATAAAATGGACAAAATTTAACTAGCAAGATTCGAAAATAAAAGAGACAAGGAAAGAGGAAACATAGTCTATTTAATGGCTTGGAGATCTTCCAAAACTCTTCAACACTTCAATAATTCCAAGTAAGAAAATAAAAGGAAAGCATAAAATTTTAGAATTAAGCTACACTATGAAGTCTTGGAGTATCTCTAACCTCTCAAGCTTAGAAATGGGGCTATGGGAGTAATGGGGTATTTATAGGGGACACTACCAAGACCTAAAATCTGCTGAAAACCTAAGGGAAATGAGGTACATTGTGTAATAAAAGCAAAGTTTAAAATAGAGTTAATGACAAATTTGAAATATTGCAAAGCAGCCCCAAAATCTTCAATGGCCCATTTCTTGTACGTATGGCCCGAACATGAAAGTTGTAGCCCGGTGTCTTGTGGTCACTCAGCAATTTTAATTAAGTCAATCGGATTCTGGATGAGAAAGTTACGGTCGAAACACTGAAACGCGATGAGTTAACCCAACGAGTTTGGCGATTTAGGCGCGATTTTGGAATAGCCCTTGAAGGGACCAAGGCTGGGAATTCTATTGTGGATGCCGGTTGAGTACCTGACTGGTACCCGAGATTGGTACAGATACCGGTGGCCGGTACCCGGCCAGTATTGGCCTTTTGCTTCGCTTTGTCTTACCGTGTTGCAGTTACACGCCGTCTTCTTCCATTGATGTGTTCTCCTATTTCTGTCTATTTGATGTCTTAAGTCCCTTCACAAATTTTATTTGGGATCAACTGTTATGTCCCAGCCCGATCGGGGCCCGTTTGGGCCTCGAAAAGTATGTCGGAAGTGGCTGATGTGTGCAACGGTCCTCTTGAGAATTCGGTTTCCGTTTTTCATACAAATTATGATTATAACATTTACAAAAACATGTTAAATCATACAATTAGGAACCATGACCTTGATTCACATAAAAGTGCGACTCGGGCCCTAATTGGACGTCTAATTCATGGTTTACACTCAAAATGAGGTAAGAACAGGGCAGGTAAACACGCAATTATCGACGTCGATCAATGAAATAGGTCCTTCCGGGGGGACTTGGTGGAATTCATCCTTCTGAAGGGACTTACTGAAGTTCATCCTTCTGAGGGGACTGCTAAAATGCGTATGAGTGGACTCAGTGGCATTCGTCCTTCTGAGAGGAGCTTGATAGAATACGTCCTTCTGGGGGACTTAGTGACATTCATCTTTCTGATAGGAGCTTGATGGAATACGTCCTTCTGAGGGACTTAGTGGAATTCGTCCTTCTGAGGGGACTTGTTGAAGTTCGTCCTTCTTAGGGGACTTGTAGGATTTGTCCTTCTGAGGACTTACTGAAATTCAATATCTATGCGTGTTATTGTCATTTTTACATTGTTCAATAAGATGGTTGCCTTTTACCGAGTGAGTTGTGGGGGATCATCATTTTTCAGGGGATGAGTTCTCAGGGATCATCGATTTTCAGGAGGATGAGTTCTTGGGGATCATCCTTTTTTCAGGAGGATGAGTTCGCGGGGATCATTCTTTTTTAGGGGGATGAGTTCTTGGGGATCATCATTTTTCAGGATGATGAGTTCTCGGGGATCATCCTTTTTCAGGGAATGAGTTCTTGGGGATCATCATTTTTCAGGAGGATGAGTTCACGAGGATCATCCTTTAGGGTGAGTTATAGGAGATCATCGTTTGTGAGATATTTGATGGGTCTTCAAAATTCAGCTGGCCAGGCTGGATTTCTCGATGTGATATATTGATCCATTAGAGTATATTATTAAGTAGAGAAGTACAAAGAAATATTTTTTAGTAATCGGAATGCCTATTGGGCTTGCAGAAAGATGACAATGAAAAATTTAATGAACAAGTGGGAAAAAAATTTCCCATCTTGACAAAATATAAAATAAACTAAGTCCTTCTAGGGTGGACGTACTGGTAGTGCTTCTTTGAGCATTCCAAGTACATGGGATGTCATTCCCATCGAGATGCTTCAGTCTGTTTGTTGCTATCTAGCTTACTTTGTGAAGACTATGCAAAGTCTCCAACATCCTCCTGGTTTTGGAACTCGCACGAGGTTAGTTCCAATCTTAGTTGTATTGCCTCTTAACACTTCTATCTCTTTAAGATCTTTTATTAGCTTAATACCATCGATTGCGGAGGTTGCTCCTTCTTCGGGCTGTTGTCCGAATGACTTGCTGCCACTACCACTTCGGTTGCTAAGGTTGGCATTAGCTTTTGTCATTTTCTTTGCAGGTGGTTGGTCGTCCTCAAGCCCTTCGACCGTCGCTACTTTCTCTTTCTCAATTAGCATGGTGACTTTTTCTTTTCCTTTGATACTTCCCAAACGATCATTTAGTGGTCGAGTTGGAGGCAGTCCTCACTGCAGCGTGCCCGCGTAGCATTTTTTGGAGAGTCTTTTGTCTCCACATTCTTCCGTCACGCCGAAGAGGGTTGGGAATTTTATCTTCATATGGCAAGTGGATTCCACTGCTCTGAACAAATTGAGGGTAGGGCGACCGAGTATCACATTATAGGAGGATTGTGCATCTATCACCATTATCTTTACTTCATATGTAGCTCTCCTTGGTGGCGTTCTCATGGATACGTAGAGGCTGACTTCTCCCAATGTTGGGACCATATGCCCGATAAATCCTACCAAGGGGGTCTGTGTTGGGATTATCTTGGCACTGTTTATCCCTAGTTGCTTAAAGGCATTGTAGTATATGATGTCTGCCGAGCTTCTCGTGTCTAATAGGACACTTTTCATTGTATAGTTGGAGACTACCATAGATATTATTAGCACGTCATTCCTTAAGTGCCCCATTCTGTCGTAGTTTTTTTTTGTGAATGTTATGTCTTCCTCTTGCTCTCGCACTTGCAGCACTTCTCTAAGGTCAGCAGAAGGGTATGGTGTAATTGGGTAGCCTCTCGTATCCGAGCTCGTCTGGGTCTCCGTGAGTCTCCTCCCGCTGGTCCTCTTTCTATGATGTTCATGGTCCCGGTGATTGGGAGGTTTTCTACTTCTAGATCCTTGTTCTCTCCTTGAGGGTCTTTCCCTCTTGCATGACAGTTGTTCGTCCTTCTGTAGCCCTCCAGAGTTTGAGCTTTTTCCGATAAATTCACACAAGTAACCTCGTTGGATCAGTTTCTCTATTTCTACTTTTAGTTAGAAGCACTTGTCAGTGTTGTGTCCTCTGTCTTTGTGGAACCTGCAATACTTATTGGACTTCTTCCTCTTTGGGTTGTCCTTCATAGGGCGAGGTGATCTGACCAGACCTCTTCTTTTTGCAACCACTAGTATTTCGGTGAGGTTTCTACTCAGTGGTGTATAGTGGAACGTGCTTGGAGGTTTTTTTTGAGCTCTAGGCTTCGTTATTCTGCTCCGTTCTAGGAGGGTCACGTCTACCTTCTTCCCCATCTCTTCTCTTCAACCCTGCTATTGATTCGGTGATTTCTTATATCCTTATATATTGCTCGGTTCTATTAAAAAATTCTTCCAAGGTGGTGGGAGGTCGCCCTGCAATGGACTCTTTGAACCTTCAATGCCAGATTTTGTTGGGCGATCCCTGCTAGTAGCTCATAGTTTACATGTGGGACTTCATGAACTACTTCCAAAAAACATTGCATGTATGTGCGGAGAGTCTCATTCTCCTTCTGCACGATGGGGAATAGATAGGAAGGCGTCTTGGCGTATCTCTTGTTGATTGAGAACTGGTCCAGGAACATCCGCAAGAACTCCTCGAAGATTTGATCAATGCCGCACAACTGATTGAACCAAGTAAGGGCTCATTTTGAGAAATTTGTCTTGAAGACCTTGCAGAGGGCTGCTTTGATTAAATCATAGAGGTCGGCTTTTGCGTAGAATTTATCTACGTGTTCTTGTGGGTCTCTAGTTCCGTCGAACATATCCCAGTTCATGAGCTTTAGTCTATGCGGGATGTTGGCTGCTAGGATGTAGGAATTCAGGGGGCTTCTCTTTTGAGGATCTTGAAACTTGGTGACGTTGGCGACTTCGGGAATCTTGGCCAATTGAGTCCTGATACTTGTAGGTTCGTAAGTAGTCTCCTGAAAATTTTGTGGAAATATTTGGGTCCTGATACTTGCAGATTCGCGAGCTAGTCATTGTTGCCATGCTTCCTGGCCAGCTGATGAGAGTGAATGTCTTAACTGGTTGGAGGTGAATGTCTTAACTGGTTGGAGGTGGTTATAGGAAGCGACCCTCCTGGCTGGCAGAAGGGAGCTGCGAAAGGTGTGCCTCTTGACTGGCAGGAGGCTGCTGCTTGAGATGTTCCTCCTGGCTGGCAGAAGGTGGCTGCTGGAGATGTTCCTCCTGACTGGCAAGAGGGAGCTGCGGGAGGTGACCGTCCTGGCTTGCAGGAGTCATCTGCTGGAGGATGGCTTCATGGCTGGCTGGAGGGAGTTGTGGCAGACGAGCTTTTTGGCTTGCGGGAGTCGTCTGCCGGAGGGTACTCTCTGGATCATCGGGGCGGGTACCTTTTGGCGGGTTGGTGCTTCAGCCTTCTTGTGGGGGATCCATCGGCAACGTCTCGTCTCTCCGATTGTGCTGTTGTCGCTCCAACTCCTTCTGCTTGCCTGCTGCAACTTGTTGATTCTTCTGACTCATCCTTTAGAAGTGTCGGAAAATGAAAAATTCAAAATTAATTTAAAAAATCTTTGATTCCCACAGACGACGTCAAAATGATATTGTATCACAATAAATAAGACAATAACAATTCCATAGAAAAGTATGATATTTTTATCTTGCGTAAGTCCATAATGAAACATATGAGAGGGTATTTATAGGTACATTTAGTGGCCTTAAACATGATCCAGAGCCCATTAACCTAATCCTAATCTATTTAAAAAATTGGGCTCTTGGGCCTTTACATTACAAAGATTGGGCTAATTGGGTCTTTCCTACCCAAAAGGGGCCCATTTACATAATCTAAGCCCAAAATGGGCTATACACATCACCATCTTTGTTATTTTTTAAGTTGATGCTTTGATTGTTTATAAACAAACATACTAAAAGCTTACAAACCGAAATATCAAAGCCCATAAACCAAGATCATTTTTATGGGTTATTAACTGGCTATAACAAGTAACTTTATTTGGGCACGCTATGGAAACTACAAGTAATTTTATTTGGGCCTCTTCGACCCTGCACCAGGAGCGGTGCTCCGGGCCACTTTGCGTCCGACATGAGTTCCTAACTTAAGTAATTGTATTTTCAGTTTTACTTTTCTTTTATTTGAATTCATTTGACTTTCTGTACTTATTATTTAATTAAAAGAGCTATATTTATCATCGTCCCAAATTTCCCCTTTTCTGTCCCCTAAAAGAATTCTCCCTCGTCTTCTTCAATCTGACCAAGACCCGCCCCCTGCAATTTGTAGGTCTGTATGGTGTGGGTTCATTTTTCCTGCCCCAAAAGAACTCTCCCCCTTGTCTTCTTCAAGTAAACCCGACCCACCCTTACTTTCTTTTGAAAAATTTGTAGGCCAGATGGTGTGACATCATTTTTCCTAAAATTTCAAGCAGGTATGTGTTCTACTTGAAGCTATAATATCATATTCAAAGGTTTTAAATGACTAAATATCTATATATTGGTGCTTGAGTTTGTTGATCACCTATATATATTCTTTGTAAATGTTATTTCTTTCAAATTGATATTCTACATTGTAGTAGACAAACATCATAGCAAGTCCTTATGTAATATTTTTTTATAATTTAATGCATAAGTGGATTTACAAAAAGTACAACTTGTTCCGAAAGAAAAGGTGTAAAGTTCCGTCTGTATTCTTATGTGGCCTTTGTGAATGTAATCTTCTATTTGCAAATTGAAGAATGCTTGAATCTTGCATTTTGAAGAAAATGAAAATGAAATCATCTTATCAACCACTATTGTCGTCGATCTCAATAAAAAAAATATTATTTCTCTTTATTTTAAAAGCTTCTTGAACATAATCTTTTGATTTTTATTTTATTTTGTTATTAATTATTAATTATTATTCTCCTCATGTTACAAATATGGATCAAACTTTACCACTCGGTAAGACTACTGCAAATTGTAGTCTCGAAGAATTTACCATAAGACAATCAACAATATCCGAATGTGTTGAGGTACGCAATGATGAGGGTATGATAGAACAATTTGAGCATAAATTGGTTGTGGGTCAAATGGTAAAAGGTCATGAGGATGCCTATTTTTTTTATTGTGAGTATGGCCGTATAAAAGGTTTTAGTGTAAGGAAGGGAAAGCAATATTACTTTCATGGTACTAAAGAACTCTTTATGAAAGAATTCAATTGCTCTTGTTGTGGGAAAAAAGATGGAAAGTGTAGCATTGAAGGTAAGCAACCAAGCTACC
>JAUEKW010139175.1:0-11104 GCA_032274785.1 Ajuga reptans
AAAAGCTTTTCTAAATCATATGTTTCTGTATCCCTTTGCTTCATTACAGAAAACAAGAGAACTAAAAGCTGCTGCTGGCTGGTATGATGATCGACCCAAATGGGAAAGCTGTGTCCGTACCTCCAATTGACGATTTTGAAGAAGATGAGTGTAACAACCCGATAATGAAGCTCTCTATAATCTAATGGGAAAGCTGTGTACCGTTGTACATTTTTGGGGATTCTTTGGCCTGGGTATAGCTAGGCAAGGTCTTCAGTGTTTATGGTTGCAAACATGCTTCTTTAATATTACATATTCTATTACTCAGTTTAAAAAGCATTTCCAGGCCATATGTTTCTATGTTTATCATCGTGTATTTTATGTAGCCATATCAATGTGGGTGTTCTTTTATGGAATAGAGTCAATATACATCGAATGCTACTTAGCGATTTACTTCTGTTAGCTCTAGCTTAAATTTTAGAATAAAATAAAATTACCAAGGCAGATATCATTTTAAATTAGATTGTTGTGTTTTCTACCTTTTTTTTCACACACTAATATCTTATTCTGAGAGTTTATAAACAAATCAGTTCTTTCAAACATCTTGATCTGTTCTGTCGTTTTTCTCATGAGTGTTGTGAGAAAAATACAAGGTACAAAATATTAATAGTTCAATCAAAGTTTAGCAAAATTTTACTCTCTTCGTCTCAAGATGAGAGTTATGTCTCAAAATCGGTATTTTACAGCACAGATATAAGTATGGTATGTTCTTATCTTGATATAAAATCTTGGAAAATTTTTAAACTTCTCTTTCTGTCATTAGTGTATGCATATATGATTTATGGTCGTAGTACGTTTCTTTTTTTTAACATTGGACAACCTTGCAGGACGAGGAAGGAAACAAATATAACCAAGGATCATAAATCAGAGTATGCAAGCTATCTGAGCCTAGCACAAATAAAATGTTTTATTTTAAGTTTATTACTCCATCCGTCCCATAAAAAGAGTCATGTATCAAAATTATTTCTTGTCCCATAAAAAGAGTCCTGTTTGAAAAGTCAAAGTTAGTTCATAGAACTTACATTGATGCCCCTATAAAATCATGTTAATACTGTGGTCTATTGGCTGAACTTGAAAGCATTCAGCAATCGGTAGACGCGTACAGATTGCAAGCACAAAGAGAAGAGGAAGCCTCTGCGACACCGCACTCAGACTACGTAGACTATGTTCATTGCTGACATTCACCAGTCACCACAATGTAATAGAATAGGAAAAAAAGAAAGTAAAGAAAAAAAGGAAAAATATGTGACATTGGGTGTCACAATCTTATCACCAATTCACATTTAATCTCCTTGTGACACCTGTCAATATCTTATTGGTGTAATTTGATATAATTTAATTTAGTTGTTGTGCTAGTAGCTTATTTTAAGCGTATGTTAAATTTTTTATTATTATAATTACGAATTTAGAATATTAAATATGTTTTTTTTTATCTATTTCCTACACATTTTAAATATAATAAAATTTGATTATAAATAATATACAATTAATAAATAATGATAAATAAATTATTTTAAAGGTTGAGTTGGTGTCACAAATGAAGTATAAAAGAGTTGGCTTGGGTTGAGTTACATGTGGATGATTATTTTATGAGAAACTTGGGTTGGTTTGGGCCAATGAACATAGTCTTGGGAAGTTGGCCCCAAGGACAACAAGAAGTTGACCGTTGACTGAACTTTTCAGGATATTTTTTCGTCTAACAGATACTTCTCCATTCACACCTTAAAATTCCAACAATCATGTTCAATTATTTAATTTCAAATTAATCTATTAAGGGCCCGTTTACTCTGGGTTGGGGGAATAGGGTGGATAGGATTATGATATATTATAATGAGGGACTGAGACTATATTATAGAGTATAGAGTATAGAGTATAGAGTATTGGGACAGAGTTTTATAATTAAGGGAGACAAATTTTGTAGCAGTAAGGGTGTCCAACTCTTATATATTAAGGGCATGTTTGGTTGGGGTGTTAAGGCCCTATTAAATAATAAAACCACGTTATAACATAGTTTGGTTGAGTGGTTGAGAGCTCTGGTTTCATAAGAAGTTCGGTTGAATCCATTAGATAAGCCCGGTGGTTTGCAACCCAAGGGGTGTGTGAGTTCCAATATCCATCTCTTTAACCTAGGTTTATAACATTTTTTTTTACAACCAATTAAACCATCCAACCAAATAAGTTTTTTGTTTAACACTGTTATTATAAACCTGTAAACCACCCAATCAAACATTTGTATTAATTAACCCATGTCCATCATATCACCCTAGAAGTCCATTTAGTTCCAATAACCCAAATAATGGGTTGGGCAACCAAACATGCACTAAGGGATCCAATGAAAATTATTAGACAAAACTCCAATGTTAAAAAAAAAAAAAAAATAGAAGTCCAAGAGGGGCGGGCCCTAAGTAAGGCTAATCTTTTCTCTCATACTAGAATTTTCCAATCGTGTCATGTACGACTTGAAATATATATTTTTTTTAAAAAAATATTTAATTTATTTTTATTCACAACTGAAGTTTTATAAATAGTTTAACCCACAATAGATATAAAATTATAAGCCCAATAACAAACCAACAAATTGTTTCTTATTTTAAATTTAATACTTTATATAAAGAAAATTCAATATTAGTATCAAATTAAATATTGAGAAAGGATGACGGGTTCCTCTATTGTATTAAATTTAATACTTTATATACAAAAATATTCAATGTTAGTATTAAAAATAAAAAATTATTCATGTGTTTAAGATGTTGGAGAAATACATTAAATTTTTAACATAATTAAAACTTGTTTTATTAAGACTAAAATTATTTAACTTTTCTTTCCCACTTTTATAATTTTTTTTATACTTTTTATTTGATTTTGTATTGTGTTGATTCAATGGATCAACTCCTTCAAATTTTTTTCTGGCACCGAATAATCCAAATTGTGTATATATAGTACAATGATAAATGACTACATTGGTTTATTAGAACGAACGGCTAATACCACAATGCAAAGTATAATTATTTTACATTATGTGGATGGTCGTTTCATAAGAGACCTACTTAGGGACACGTGGCATAATTATATAGGCCGCATGGAAAGTAGATCGTTTAACCAGGTCGTTTCGTGAGAGACCTTCCTCGTGACATACAGCCACGATCAAACAGGTCGTTAAGAAGGCAGGTCGTCAGGTCGTCGCACCAATACGGACTATCCCTAAAAGCGTCATTTCAACGACCTAGGGTAACAGCTCGAGCCCGTCTCGACAAGGTACATAACCCAGAGCTTGCCTTGCTCGTCAGGATTATCCCATGCCGAACTGAAGCTTGCGACCAACTCTCATAAATCGAGCTACCTATCAGCTCTTGAGGCGGTTCACAAACTTCTATAAATACCCTCATTCCCCCCATAGGAAAGGGACTTTTGGACTTTTGAAGATGGCAGAGAGAAAAACAAAGCATAACACCTGTAAAATTCAAACTGATAGGCCTGATACGAGATCAGCCCTTCACAACACAAATATGATAATACGATAAAAGTGCCTATTAAAGAAATCCGGGGTGCTTAGGTAGATTCCTTTGGATCTTGATGATAATGTTTGTTAAGACCTGCGAAACAAGACCGGGGCTTGGCCCGGTGAAGATCCTCCAACGCTCAAGTTAGTTCACTCTTACGTGCACAACAATGTAACAGTAGAAGAACTTTGTGAATAGTAAATGTGGCTAATCTTTTTCAAGTATTAATGGGGGGTATTTATACCCATTGATTTAACACCTTGGGGATAGAACAGTAAATCTACCTTAAACTAATTATTGCCCAACACGCGTCCCGTACGGCTCTGGATAGGTCGGTGCCTAGTCAGCAAAAAGGACACCATCTGTCCATATGACAGGTTAACGTGTGGAGGGCGTGTGTTGGCGCATGGAGGGCGTGTGTTTTGCCACGTGGAGGACATCATTCATGCCTGTGCCCTAGTGGCTGATCTCCTCTCAGTGCGTCTCAGATCTGCACGTCTTAATTAACCTACGGAGCTAATGTCAGACCCCAACTCTGCACGTCTTAATTAACCTACGGAGCTGATGTCGAGCTCCGGCTCTGCAGGTCTTAGTCATCCTACGGTGCTGGGACGTAATCCAACCCTGCACGTCTTAGACGACTGGTGCCCTGAAGTGGTAGTCAACACGTCCTGGGACCCTGGTCCAGTTTTACTAATACGGTGAGTCTACCGTACGGCCTAGGGGGAGTGGGTCCGGCTCTGGAGCTCACTTTTACCCTATCAAGTGCTCCCCCTACTCTGAGTGACGTCTGAGGACTGTCGTTCAGAGTAGCTCAATTATGTGTCTTTCACACCTCCTGGCTTCTAGGTCTGTCTTCTTCTTTTTTCACCACAAAGGTTTTTCACTTCTCCCGCTCAGTTTTCCCGCTCGAAATTTCAAATTTGAATAACTTAGATCTGAGTCATTCATCAGCAAAGGCGGTTAACGGTGCTCCAATCTCAACCTTACACGTGTCGTTTTCTGACTGGGCCCCATCTCAGATTTTCCTCCTATAAATAGGTCCCTTTTTTACCTCCACTGTTCGCTGGGGTCTTCAGAACTTGGGCGATGGCACCCAGGTCGCAGGTAAGCTCGTCCTCGAGGCCCTTTTCCCGGGCCTGATCCGCAGCAGCTTGGAACCCCGATTGGATGAAGTTAACCAGGAAGGGGGACATCTCACGGATGTAGAGGGTGCTGCTCTTGTAACCCTCTATGAGCCCCTCGTGCAGCTCTTTGAGGAAGAGCTACCCCGGGTCCGTAAGGAGCAGGCGGCACTGACAAGCTTCGACTCCTACGTCAAAACCGGAGGCACTGGCATCTTTCCTACACTTATGAAGCTCTTCACGATGCCTCCGCTCCAAAAACTCCTACTTGCTCTGGGCATCGCTTACCTGCTCGGTCAGAGTTGCGATACGCTCCCTCAGAAAATCGACCTCCGTGGCCTTTGCCTTCAGAATTTCGGCCTCGGTGGCCTTAGCCTTCAGAGCTGCGGCCTCCTCGGTGACAGTAGCAAGCTTAGAAGTTACCTCGACCACCTCGGCCTGGGAGTTCTCCAGGTCACTTCGGAGGGCGTGAATCACCTGAGCCCCGGTCCGGCTCTGCTCCCTGCCGTAGTACATGAGGAACTGCACAGAAGAAAATGAATCAGAAATATACGGAGGTGATTAACTTGGAAAAAAACAACAAGAAACAAAGGAAAGGAATAGGATGCAGAGGTGCAGGGGAATACCTAGACTAGCAGTTGTGACATGATGTCACGGTTTCTCTCATCTGGCTCGCGGCTTATCAGAGCCACGTCTTCCACCGTGGGGAGCTCCTTTAGGAAGGTGGAGCAGTCAACCTTTCCCAGGTCGAGGAAGCACTTCGGAAGCTTGATGGTGTATGCATTGTTGGGAGCTTTTCGAACGTGCCTTTTGTCAGACTTGCTCTTCTTAGGAGGATGGAGAGTCGAGTCACCGATAAGGGAATGTTTTTTGCCCTTTGCTGGGGCATCAGCCGAGCCGCCGGCTGGAACCTTCTCCTTGCCCTTGGTCTGTGGCAGGGCAGAACCGGCAGGTATGGCCAGAGTAGTCCGTGGCAGAGCTGCATCAGACACAGCAATCTGGGTTGTGGGGGTTGCTTCAGAGCTGTGAACCTCGACCGGGGAGGCAGTGGCAGCTGTGGCAGCGGTGACAGCCTTGGCTGGTACCTTTATGAAGCTATAATCCATCTCTGGAGAACAGAGGAGAAATAAAGGTTACACAACATATACAAAAAATATGGAAAATACACAAGTATAAATAGTTCTGCGGAAAACAAGAGTCATATACCAGGATAAGGATGGTCATGCTCATTCCCCGCAAGGCCAAAACAGGCAAGCAGCTCTGAGTTCCTCAGGAGCTCATTTATGCGGAATAATTGGGTGCTCTTTGTATGAGCATTCAGCAGCTCCATGACCTTCCGGTCTTCTGATAGGATGCGGTTGAGGGCTGGACGGCAGACACGGAGAGAAGAGTCCGCCCACTGACAGGGAAAGGGCCACCCTGCAGCTCTGGGGGTGACCACAAACCATTTACTTTTCCACACCCCGTCTACACTAGGGGGCTTTTCTATGAAGTGTTGAGTAGCGGAGGGGCGGGAGCTAATATAAAAAACTCCGTTCGAGCTACGTTTGACGTCGTGGCAAATATGGAAGTATTTTGGGGTGCAGTTCGCACCATTGGACTTAAGAAGGAGATAGAATGCAAGGATTATTCACAGAGAAGAAGGGTTGATTTGGTTAATGGGAACCCGGAACCGCTCGGCAATGCCGGTCAGGTATGAGTGGAGCGGGAAGCGCAGACCTGCGTCGATATGGGCTTTCCATAAGGCTAGGGAAGGAGGGGTTAGAAAGTTGGGGCGCTCGTCGGGTTGAGGAATGTCGAAGAGGTAAGCAGGGTGCAGGACACCATGAGAGACGAGCCATTCTAGTTCAGACTCGTTGAAGGTGGACTCGTTGGCCCCTCAGGAACTTCGCAAATCCTGCGGCGAATGAGAATTGGAACGCCGATAGGCACCCCCAGTCGGCGAGCCTCCTCGGGATCGCTCTGGATTACCAGAGCTTGAGAGCTCCCTGTGCGGGGAACCTCTCCCGGTGCCGGACGTGCCGAGGTCTCTCCTCGGTCACGTCGGGAGTCTGAGGACCGACCTGAGGACAGGGTGGCCTCACTATCAGAAGAGTCAGAGGCCAATGACTCCTCGTCTGGACGGACGGTTGTCAATGGCTCTGCTCGGACCAAGTGGCCCGAGCTCTGAGAAGAAGAAGAAGAGGCAGAAGACATGCTAAAAATGAGAAGAAAGAGGAGCAGAGGAAGTACCAGGTAAAGAGGAGGAGAGATGACCGGAAGTGCACGATATGGGATGCTTGGACTTGCAGAGCTCTCAAAATATTTCACTCTCTGATACGAGATCAGCCCTTCACAACACAAATATGATAATACGATAAAAGTACCTATTAAAGAAATCCGGGGTGCTTAGGTGGATTCCTTTGGATCTTGATGATAATGTTTGTTAAGACCTGCAAAACAAGACCGGGGCTTGGCCCGGTGAAGATCCTCCAACACTCAAGTTAGTTCACTCTTACGTGCACATCAATGTAACAGTAGAAGAGCTTTGTGAATAGTAAATATAGCTAACCTTTTTCAAGTATTAATGGGGGGTATTTATACCCATTGATTCAACACCTTGGGGATAGAATAGTAAATCTACCTTAAACCAATTATTGCCCAACATGCGTCCCGTACGGCTCTGGATAGGTCGGTGCCTAGTCAGTAAAAAGGACACCATCTGTCCATATAACAGGTTGACGTGTGGAGGGCGTGTGTTGGCACGTGGGGGGCGTGTGTTTTGCCACGTGGAGGACACCATTCATGCCTGTGCCCTAGTGGCTGATCTCCTCTCAGTGCGTCTCAGATCTGCACGTCTTAATTAACCTACGGAGCTAATGTCAGACCCCAACTCTGCACGTCTTAATTAACCTACGGAGCTGATGTCGAGCTCCGGCTCTGCAGGTCTTAGTCATCCTACGGTGCTGGGACGTAATCCAACCCTGCACGTCTTACACGACTGGTGCCCTGAAGTGGTAGTCAACACGCCCTGGGACCCTGGTCCAATTTTACTAATACGGTGAGTCTACCGTGCGGCCTAGGGGGAGTGGGTCCGGCTCTGGAGCTCACTTTTACCCTATCACAAACTCATACGCACAGCGTTCAATAAACGAGAATTTACATTGTTATCAATACCTGGTGTGTTTTTGACTAGTACCCAAGCTGGCTGGTGCTTCATTGCTGCCACCATAAGAATAACCTTCTAGAAGCCCTAGCAGGAATGTTATATTTTCAGTGAGTGATTCGTATTGTTCATTATCAATTGAAATCGGAGGACTAGGGTGATGTTGGATCTGCTCTATGGTATGCAACAGAGAAAGTAGAGCCGCATAAGCTGCCATTTTCGACCTTTATTCTATTTTGAAGTTGCAGAAATCGCAGAAAAATTATGGGGGTAGAAGCAGATGTAGTTGATGATATTATGACACTGAGCTACGTACAGTCGTACAGCACACAAATATGGTATGCAAATGGATAAGAAAGAAATCAGTTTATTGTAGTTATTGGGCTAATCCAGCCCATACGTCCTATTGGGCTTGATCCATTAACAACGAAAAGAAAGAAATAGGTCACATCAGTTTTGTTCACATTTAGTAATTAGCTACCTATTTTGGTGGAATTTCAATTTAGGAGATGTATTTCTGAAGTAACACTTATTTGATACATTTTCATGTTTTTTTTTTTTTTTTTTTGTAAAATAGGTTATTTTTATCATGCAAAGAGTTACTTTTGAATATTGTTGTTTTTGTGATAAAAAACATTACGTTTATCATAAAAACAATAACTTTTTTGTTTATTTATGGAGTTACTTTTAGTTTAAAATCTATTATTTTCGGTATAAGAAGTACTACATTTATCATAAAAACTACTCCATCCGTCCCATAAAAAAAGTCATATATCAAAACTACTTCTTGTCCAATAAATAGAGTCTTGTTTGAAAAGTCAAAGTTACCCACAGAAGTTACTTTGATGCCTTGATAAAATTATGTTAATACTTTGATGTCAATAGCAAATTGATGAATTTAACAAATTTGTAAGGGTAATGCTCTGGACTCCAATAAAATGATTTCCCATGCGTAATCGGCGCCATGATAGAGCTAAAATGTGGAATAAAACTACGATAAAATGAGGCGAGTCCATGAAAACTACGGGCTGCGGTTAAAGACGTGGGCGTCGGCCAATCGCGAATAGCAGCCACTTTTTGCTCATCAACATTTATCCCGCTCCCAAAGATGCGGTAGCCCAAAAAAAGGATAGATTCTGCCATAAAAATGCACTTTCCTAGGGATGCATAAAATTGCTCCGCACGAAGTATAAGAAGAACATCCCGAAGATGCTCGACATGTTCAACATGAGACTTGCTATACACCAGAATGTCATCAAAATAGACAACGACACATGAACCAATCAAAGGACGGAGTGCTTGATTCATTACCCTCATAAAAGTGCTAGGGGCGTTGGATAGCCCAAAAGGCATGACGAGCCACTCAAAGAGGCCCTCCCGAGTTTTAAATGCCGTCTTCCATTCAACGCCGGGCCGAATACGGATCTGATGGTACCCACTCTTCAAGTCCAGCTTACTAAAGATCACTGCACCACTCAATTGATCTAATAAATCATCCAATCTAGGTATAGGAAACCGATACTAAATAGTAATTTTGTTGATCGCCCGACTGTCAACACACATATGCCAATCCCCGGTTTTCTTGGGAATAAGTAAAGCGGGCACTGCACAAGGGCTCAAACTTTGACGAACATGGCCCTTTTTGCAATAACTCTTCAACTTGCCGACGTAGCTCTTCATGTTCCGTCGGACTCATCTTGTAATGGGGTCGGTTCGGCAATTGAGCCCCGGGATTAAATCAATGTGATGTTGGATATCCCGGAGAGGAGGCAAACCAGACGGTAATTCTGTAGGAAACACATCAGAAAACTCGCACAATAGGGGGGCAATTGCTTGAGGAACATCAGAAGACACATTAACATCATGACCAATAAGCAATAACACACAAGAGGAATCATGCAGTTCACAAAAAAAACCATGATGGGACAACAATGTAACCTGTGCCGCAGGCGAATGAGAAGTAAAAGCTGCTGGAATTGGTGATGGTAAGAAGAAGAGAAAAGGAACTGGGATTGATTATAATGATGAAATTCCTTTTGAAAAGAGGCCTCCTCCTGGATTTTACGACGTTACTGATGATTCTCGACCCACAGAACTAGTGAAGTTTCCTGTGGCGGCTATTGATAGAGAAAAATGCCAGAGAAAGCAAACTGACATGGCAATAGCACAGAGCTGGCTTCATCATCCTGAAGCGGATGAAGCCGTCGTTCGGAAAAGGTGTAAACTGCATCTACCTGCACCACAAATTCCAGAGGCAAATGTCAGGACTCCTCAACAAGGCAAATTGAGAAGACAGGGGCTTTGTGGATTGAAAAACCTTCCACAACCTAAGAATGATTACCAAATTGTTGTTCAACTTTTCTCAGAAAATGAAGAGAAATTTGAAGAAAATGAGCTGGACAGAGTTAATTACTGATGAAACAAAGAGGTGAAATATGCTAAGATATCAAATCTGGATTTTAGTTTTAGCTGTTGCCATTATTATATTTTTGTTGGTTTTAAATCTTTATTGTGAGAATTCTTATTATGTTCTGCAAGAAACCGAAGACCTAATGCCATTTGATTCGGTTATAAAACCACTAGAATTTAGCAGAGATATCATTTTTGGTAAAGGTGTTAAAGCCCATATATCTTAAAGTCATAGAACCCAGAAACAAATCCATCGTCTAATACTGTATCAAAGTCGAACTAAAACTGATTCTTTTCAAGTACATTACAGAGAGCAAAAAAAGATATAATATTCAGATTGATTTAACTATTGAAGAAAGCAAACCTGGTAGGCATTAGTAACAAGTTTAATCTTCTGCTCAAGCCGTTGTAGTCTCGTCATCCATTTTCAAATTCATTCTGCAGTGCAGCAGCAAGCTTCTCCGGATTGTTGGGCTTCATCTTTACTTAATTCATCAGCCTGCACAGAAAAAGATTGCAAGTCAATGCAATGGAAAGTGATTGGATAATATTGAAACAAGGTAAATTACAGATGTGAAACAAAATCCATATGCAATGAAGGTTTCAGTTTGTCTTTTATTTAACATCATAAAGAATAATTTTCCCATGACTGAGAATATAAACAGAAAACAACTCAAATGTCGTAATCCAAATCATTACTGTATCAGTTTGAAGAAAAAAAAAAAAAACTGAATAAATTATTTTCTAGATTTAGAGCCAAGCACAATGTAATCCAGAAGCACATTATAGCCTTAACACTATCAGTGTAAAAGTCAAAATTTGATGCATTTATGCATCTCAGATATCTATAAGTATATCAATGTGTTTGGCAATTGATAAGACTATTG
>JAUEKW010139195.1:0-11103 GCA_032274785.1 Ajuga reptans
CTTTATTTGGAGTATTTATTTTTAAATAAAAGTATCAGAAAGAGTTAGATTTTTAAAATTTATTTTCAGATTTTTAAGTAATGTTATATTTTTATTAAATTATTATATATTTGTTTTTATGATAAATTGAAAATTTTAAAAATAATTTCAACATGTTTCAAATATTTTAAATAATATTTTTTATTTTTAAAATTATTTTATAATTTTTAAATATTTTTTTAATAAATTTTTAATTTTTTTGCCGGAATTTTTTGCCGGAGGTTGTAAAATAAAACTTCGGGTTGCAATCGGCAAAAAAAATAAGTTTAGGTTGTAAAGTATCAAAACGCGTATCGTACAGGTTGATTTGAGTAATTAACCCTCACTACAAGAAATTTGTAAAATAGCGACGGATTTAGCGACAAAAATTTTTGGTCGTAAAGTATCGACAGAATTGCGACCATATATTGACAAAAATAAGGGAATTTTAAAAAATAAAGTTCGCCGACGGATTACCGACAGACTAACGAAACTAGTTTAGCGACTAATTTTCTTGTTGGTAATTAGTAGCAAACACTATGCTAATTTTCTATACGACAAAATAACGACCGATTTAGTGACAGATTATACCGATGAATATAATTTCGTCGGTAAAATTTTTATTTGAAACTTGCCGACTGATTTAGCGACATAAATATACCGACGAATATAATTTAGTGGGTAAATTTTATATTTGAAACATACCGACTAATTTTGGAATCATAGTGACGAATATAATTCTGTCGTAATTCTGTTTTTCTCTCTCTTAGTCTCCATTTTCAACAATCGTCTTTTGCCCCCTCTCATCTTTCTCTCTCCTTCACGCACCTCTCTCTCTCACTCGCACACCTGCATGTATTCTCTCTCTCACAGTCGCAAACACACACGTTGGTTAGGAGGAAGAGGCACTTCTGATTACAAGCTTCATCGTTGAATTACCCCGATCGATAGCAAATACACACGCCGGTTGGGATGAAGAAGCGCTTTTGATTGCAAGCTTCATCGTCGAAGATATCCCGATCGTCAGTCTAATCAGAAGAAGAGATCCAATTTTAAGAGTTTGAAAACTCCACCATCGAATTCAAGGAGGTCTGATTATATATAGCCCTAATTTTGAAGCAGGTTTTGATCTCGTCTTCAATTTGGTTCCTTTCTTATTCCGGGTGTTTGCTATGATCTGTTGAAGGATTTTTATATTTGTGTTGTTTTTACCCACTTCTGATGCATATGCTCTCTCTCTACTTCAATGTTGTTGGTGCATCTTATTGTATTTTTATGGTGGAAATTTGGACATGTGGCTATAGCTGAGATCCAGGCTATGCTAACAGATACTATCGATTTTAGACTAGTTTGAGGTGGAAAACTGAAAAACCCAACAGATCGGAAGTTATGGCTTTGTAAGAAAAGATCTACGGAGAAGACCTTGGTGTCTGATAAAGCAACCAATTCTTTGAGCAATGGTGAAGAACAACTAACTGAGGTCTGCCAATGCATTACTTCTTATATCTTCTCATATCTTATGTTAATTCATTCTTTGCTACACCATAATGCGTATATATTTACACACACATATATAGAACTTATAATGGATAGT
Organism: Ajuga reptans; assembly: GCA_032274785.1. Taxonomy (NCBI): domain Eukaryota; kingdom Viridiplantae; phylum Streptophyta; class Magnoliopsida; order Lamiales; family Lamiaceae; genus Ajuga; species Ajuga reptans. Next base: position 1,613 of record JAUEKW010139195.1, read on the forward strand.
TCTTAGGTACAAAAGCTTCTGACTGAGAAAATAGTTATAGAAATAGAAATAGTTAATCTCGTTGGAAACTAATACTAGCATATATGACAATAGTCTTCTGGGATTAAAACAAGACATTTGTCTCAATCTTATCATCAATTCTAAGTTTTTGTAGTTCATATTAAAGTATATGACGTACACCTTGCCTGCGAAATTGTTTTTAATTGTTAAATGAGATCTTACGCTAAAACCATTGTGTTTATTCTATGATTTTTTTTAAGCAATGTTTAGATTCAATAGATCATGTCTTATATACAACTTCTGAGTTCTGACTAGTGGAAACTTGACTTATCGCCTTTCTACAAATTCATACTTTAGATAAAGACAGGTGAATAAGCTTCTTAACGTAGGAGAAGAAATTTGTTGTGAAGAGGATTTATCTCATCATTGTGTCTATTCTCTTCACCCCCTTTTTCTTTCATTACTACTAGAAAATGGAACATGTAAATTGTAAGGCAAAAGATGAAGTGAGCAAATTTGTTGAAATTGAAACACTTTTCTTTTGAGTGGGTACATTTGCCACAATTTTGTTTCTTCTCATCTTTATCTAACATTTTCTTTTGAACTTGAACCATGTAGTTGCCCTTGTTTACTCTTAAACAAAGTCCTTGTTTGGTTTGCTCATCTAGTCTGATTGTATGAAATTGATTCAGTTCTTTGTGACAGATGATATTATTTCCCTTCATTGTGAAATCTAAATTATGATTATTATTTTAAAGAATATATTTGAAATTGAATCCACTGTACCAAATTTATTTAAGTCTAGTTCCTTTTCACCAAGATGCCGCATTGCTTAGCCTAGGCTTCAAGTGTGTGTTCACTACACTTTTTATTCCTTTCCACTACTTTAAACTTCTAATATCTGCACCCTATTGATTTTCACACATATTTTAACACATTGCACTTTTGATATTAGTGACGAGGTCGCTGCTTGTATCAAACTTTTGGAGAAGACCGGGCTTGAAGGTTATCAGGTAATCCTCATAGTTGTCTTTGTTCTTCGAGTTTATATCAAGTATAGACTGAAGAATCTACATTCCCCATTGAATGCAATGCTTGATTGTTATAGTTTGATGGTGTTTTAAATTTGTCTAAATCATTGTAGACTTTTAGAAAAGATACGATACCTCTTCCCTTGACCTTCCATATTCAAGAAGGTAGTGTTCATCAATACTTCTGCAATTGCGGGAAAAATCCCTTGAAGGCTTTCACTTGAAATATCCATTTTTATACTGAATCATATTAGAAAATAAAGGATGTTTTACTTATTCATATGGTTTTTCCAGATTGGAAAAACAAAAGTGTTTCTTAGAGCAGGTCAGATGGCAGAACTTGATCATTTCCGCAATCAAGTCCTTGGCAAATCTGCTTCCAAAATCCAGAGGAAATATCTTTCGTATGTGGCTCGCAGGAACTTCCTTTCATTGAGCATGTCAGCTGTACAAATTCAAGCTCTGTGTAGAGGTATTGATTAGTGTTCAAGTCTCTCTGCGGGAGTTATCTCTCTCTCTCTCTCTCACGTTTGGATATTATAATGTCAGGGCAAGTTGCACGGTGTATTTATGAACGGAAAAGAAGAACGGCTGCTGCTTCCACCATCCAGAAAGATGCGCGTATGTTTGTTTCTAGGAAGGCTTATACACGTTTGTGCTCCTCTGCTGTTATTATTCAAACAGGAATGAGAGGGATGGCTGTTCGCGCTGAGCTTTTATATAGAAGGAGAAACAGTGCAGCTGTTGTAATCCAGGTAATATTATGTAAAGGGAATGTAGTATTGACTCACATATGTATTGATTTGTTTCTAGCCTCTCTTGTGGAGCTCTCTAATCTTGGTTCTAGGAGTACATGTGAGCTTCAGGAATATAACTATTCAACTATGCACATTCACAAACACACAGACCTAATTTCTTGTTAATCTTGAATTTATGGTGTGCATTTTGTGTTTAACCAGAGTCATTGCCGACGATTCTTGTCTAGCAATTGGTTTTCAAGCTTGAAGGAGGCATCAATTGCTTTCCAGTGTGCTTGTAGATCAAGAATGGCCTGTAGAGAACTACAAAATCTTAAAATGGTAAGGCTTCTCTTGAACTTTATTCATATAGACGCACTTTTTGTTCTTTATGTTATTAATTACTTCAGTGATGTTCTCCGGAATTGAACCTTGGATATTAGTTGAAATTCAAGGTGAACGTTGTTAATTTCATATTTATGATGCCCAATGCCTTCTGTTTCAGGCTGCAAAGGAAACTGGTGCGCTCCAAAAGCTGGTCGAAGATTTGACTTCGGAGCTCCAGTTGGAGAAGCACATGCGGGTAATACGTCTCTCTCTTAGCCATTTAACAAATTAAATTCTTATGATAGTAAAGGTCGGTGCATTTTACCAACATAGTACATTAAAAATGATCTTTTTTTTCTTTGCTAGGTTGACATGGAAGAAGCCAAGAACCAAGAGATTTCAAGACTACAATCTGCTTTAGAGGAAATACAAATGCAGTTACAAGAAACCAAAGAAATACTGAAAAAAGAACGTGAGGCAATGAAAAGGGTTGCTGAACAAGTCCCTACAGCAGTAGCTGAGCAAATTTCTCCAGTAGTAGCTGATCCAGTTCGTCCAGTAGTAGCTGAGCAAGCTCCTACAGGAGAAGAGTTCCCTGTAATGGATAATGAATTAGTCCAAAACCTAACAGCTGAAAATGAAAAGTTGAAGGTGAGGTCATTATTCAGGTCTGCATTAATTAGGCGCATTTCATGCCATCCAAAAAAAAAAAAATCGAAAGACAGAGTTTTGGACTGCCCAAAGATGTTTTTAACAGTAATACCTTTATCTTTTGAACTAATTTTTCGTAGGAAAAATAAATGAGGGTAAGAATAGTTAAAAGTTTTGTTGCTGGGCGCAGCCGACTGAGGCAGTTCTGGATGGCAAAGTGTGACAATTAAAATGCAAAACATAAAATTTAATATGGAAAATCACAAATTTGAATTGATTGGACGACAAATCAAAATTACCCCCTTTAATTATATATTGGTGAAATTTGAGTTTGCCTGTTGCAATTGTTTCAGAATTTAGTGAGTTCTCTGGAAAAGAAAATAGATGAAACAGAGAAGAAGTATGAGGAGTCGAACAATCTGAGTGAGGAACGGCTGCAGCAAGCTACGGCGGCAGAGTCGAAGATAATTCAGCTCAAGACTGAAATGCAGAGGTTGATTTCGAATTAAATCATGATGTGCTGAACCATTTTTAGTTCTTAAAAGATAATATTGTCCTTATAACAGGTGAAATTAAATAAGAACAATCTATTGACTTTTGTACTCATAGTATATTCATTTGTTTTCTAACTTTAGGCTCGAGGAGAAAATTTCTGACATGGAAGCTGCGAGCCAGATGCTTCGACAAAAGGCATCACTACATGCTCCTTCTGGGAAACTATCTGGACATTTAGTTCCAACTCCTCACGTAAGGATCTATTCTTGGTTATAGTTTGGTTGTTGCCTGTGCATTTGGTGCTTATTCTTCTGTTTTCAATTTGCAGGCACTGGAGAATGGTCATCATGTAAGAGAACTATACAAACATCGATTTTTTTTTTTTCACTTCATTGCAAAAAAATAAAAAAATTGATTGTCTATCATCTAGATTCATGGTTAGAGGCGGTTTATGCAGGAACTTCTGAGTGCTGCATCCAGTAAAAGATTTGGTAATGCTGATAGCATGTTGAGGAGATCCATCATGGAAAAGCAACGTGTATGTTATTTCTATGAAATTTTGAAGTTATTCCTATTAAAATTGTCTGAGATGAGGAAAAAAAAGGCGAATTAGAGGAAATTGGATAAGAAAATGAAATTTGAAGACAAGTGTGTTAAGTTCTTGCTACAGTTTCATGCAGCAGTCCCAGATGGGTTCCTCATTCCTGCTTCTCCTGCTTTTTACGTAGTCGAAGATTTTATGTCTTTTTCCAGCCAATATATGGAGAATTGAATTAATATTTATGTCTTATTTTTCGGTGATTACAGGAGTTGACAGATGCTCTCATCAAGTGCATCTCAAAAGAGCTTGGATACAGTGAAGGAAAGCCGGTTGCAGCACTTACCATTTACAAATGCCTCATTCACTGGAAATGTCTCGAAGCTGAAAAAACTAATGTATTTGACCGACTTATTCAGATTATCGGTTCTGCAATAGAGGTAAAACTGTTTCACTTTTTATAAGCATGGTGCATCTCTCTGATTTACTTTAAATTTGATTACAAGTTTTGGTGTCACAAGATTGAAATTCGACAATAGGTGTAGTGACTTTATTTTTCAAATTTAATATAATGCAATAAAATTAGTTTTGATTTAGTAATGAGTAGAAAGTCATGTTATTCTAGCCATTCTACATAAACTATATCATTTTGCATAATGTTGTAGGATGAGGCAAACAGTGATCAAATGGCTTACTGGCTTTGCAACACATCTACTCTGCTGTTTTTGCTTCAACGTACTCTAAAACCTGCCCCTTCATCTCAACCCGCTCAGCCGACTTCATTCTTTGGAAGGATGGCCCAAGTATGAATGCTCTCTCTCTCTCTCTCTCTCTCTCTCTGATGAATGAAGATTCTGTATTTCCCATCGTAAATAACTGTAGTTAGAAAATTACTATTGAAAGATGAGTCGGTGATTTTAAGGAATTTTGATATAAATATTAGTAAACGTGAATGTCCAGAGCTTTCGTGGGTCTCCTACTTTCGCGGACCTGTCTATTGGCGGACTTGATGGTATAAAACAGGTTGAACCCAAGTATCCAGCTTTGCTTTTCAAGGAGCAGCTGACTGCTTATGTTGAGAAGATTTATGGAATCATTCGAGATAATGCAAAAAAGGATTTGTCTCAACTGCTTTCGTCATGTATTGAGGTAGCATACTAGCATTTCTCCTTTCGTGATAATATGAACCATCTCAAGAAAGATGCGATCTGTAACTTGGACCATGAAAAGGCTAAACTGCCCTCAATGCTTAAATTCACTTTGGGATTTTTTCTGTCTTGAGCATATTCATCAAGTTATTCTGATGCTCAAGACATTAATGAATGTGAGCGGGGGAGTAACGGCATCTAAGTCTGTTTATGTGTCAAAGTGGGCAAACAAGTGGTTATGTTTCATTTTTCCTTACAAAAAATGGGTTTAAACCAAAGGGACCTTTTCCCTTTATCTCAACCTTTAGCATTCCAATGGTCATGTGGTTGATCTAATGTACACACTCCATGATTGATTCTTTGATCTTTATTTGAGTTGAGTTCATTTCTATACCTCACTAACGAAACTCGAAATTAATTTATGACACTTCTGTAAATCTCTGTTTCATATTTCGCTACATTTTCTATTTTCAATCTCTGATCTAAATATTTAATAATCAGGCACTGAAATCATCTCGCGGAAACTCTTCGCATTCATCTGGTGAACCTGAAAGTGGCGACTCTCCTTCTAGTGATTGGCAAAGCATCATTGATTGCTTAGATGGGCTTCTTACCAGAATGAAAGATAATTGTGTATGTACAACTACCTTTATGTCATTATCAACCATCCCTGGTTTGAAGCTTATACAAGTTGTACTTTCAGGTTCCCTCGGTCCTCGTTCAGAAAATCTTCACCCAACTTTTCTCATTTATAAATGTCCAGCTCTTCAATAGGTAACTCCTATTCTATCATTCACACCTCTCTCTCTCTAAAAACTGAGACTCATGACGTAACCTGGTTCGATTTTGCAGCCTTCTCGAACATAGAGAGTGTTGCACATTTCACAGTGGAGAATATGTAAAAGCCGGGTTAGCTGAATTAGAACTTTGGTGTGGAAATTCACATGAGGTATTCATCGATGCCACCATAACTGATTAAGTAACCATAAGGAATAAAATTTACGTTTCTTACTAAAAAAATCTAAATATACTTGATTTGGTATTTGTGACACTTCTATTCATTAATTATTTTGTCATGTTACAGTATGCAGGCCCGTCGTGGGAAGAACTAAAATACGTGCAGCAGGCCGTGAGGCTTCTGGTATGTTCACTGGTTCTTTGCCTAGCAAACTATTTGCACAAAATGCTATAGAAATGTATATAGTTTGTATTTGTATTTCAATACAAGTTAAACTAAATACTCACCTTCTTTACAGGTCATGCAACAAAAATCAGAAATAACCTACGATGATCTTGCAACTGACCTTTGCCCTGTACGCGTCCTCTTTTTTCCTATACATCTAATATCTAACTTTTTCATTTGATTGATATTTATTCTTTACCTTCAAGTGGTAAAATAATTTTATGCATAACTGTTTGATGGTTCAAAGTTTTGCAATGTTGTATTTTCACAGGTACTGAGTAGTCAGCAGCTTTATAGAATCTGTACTCTATATTACGATGATAACAGTGATACAGGAACTGTATCTCAAGAAGTAAGGTTTTTTTTATTTTATTATATAATCATTTTAACTATTTCTTCTATTTAATTTTTCTGCTACTAAAACTAATTAGTTGATTCACTTTATATTGGTCCTAATATAGGTAATATCCAACCTGAAGACACTTGCGTCCGAGGGCTCTAATGATGCTGATAGCGACTCATTTTTGTTGGATGACGAGTCAAGGTAACTTTGATAGTATAAAAACCCCTCAGAAAATTTAAAAACACAAAATAAAAAATTTAGTATGAATATTTATTTGTGTGATGCATACAGTATACCGGTCGCGGTCGATGATTTTAGCAGTTCAGGTCAGGATATGGATTTCACAGGTGTAAAACCTGCAGAAGAACTTGCTGAAAATCCAGCCTTTGAATTTTTATATGTATAAGGATAAAAGGCTGTGATTTAATCAATCTTTTTCTTCATACGTATACCACCTTCATTCTTTTGTGAAATTTAAATTTCAATAGGTTTAGACAGATAAAGGGGGAAGAGATGAACTGTTTCCACTTAATTAGAATTTTATTTTTATTTAATTTAATCTTTGTAGTGGAAACAGTATTATTAGAGGAGCAGCTGCCTGGTATTGCCTCCCAAGTTTCACTTGTACAAACCAATGTTATCATTAGTGAAAAGGTGTATATGTTTGTCTTCTTTAAGTCCTATAGTTTTCTTTCCTTGGTAATAACTATACAGATATTTACAGTGCTTGTGGTTGTTTTATGTCATGACTCGAGTGAGTTTATTTTTGTTTTTCCCCGTATATTAGAGTAAAATATGATTCATTTAGCCGACCTCACATAGTGGAATAAAGGCTTTTAATTTTTTCTTTTTCATTTCTTATCTTGTCAAATTTCTTGAGCGTACTGCCAACACTAGTCTGTACCATAAAACCAGTGTTGTAACCAGACTGGCAATCAAACCGGATTTGCTATCGGTTAACGGTTCGACCGGTTGAATTAGTGCAATTGGATTAATAAAAAAAATATAATAATAATTTGTACGTCTCTCTACAAAGCTTATTAAGGTAGTCAGGCAACAATTGAGCTATTTTATGGAGCTGATAATTACTTGAACTTGATTTATGATTTTCTTAGGTCCAACTGTTGATATTTTTATTTTTTTTTGTGAGAGGAGGCCCAACTGTTGATTAAATACTGGAGCACGTTATCAAGATTTGTACTACATTTTGTATGAAATTAGATTTACCTAAAAAATAAAAATGTTTGTCGGGTTTATTTAAATTGTGGATCTTCCCATAAAGTTCAATTGAGAGTATATTTGAAGGCCCAATTTACAGAAACCCATTCGACTTGTACAAAAGGGGATACTACTTTTTTATTTGTAGTCCAGAAAATAATAAAGCCGAAGACTGCACAGGCGCGTTAATGCCCACATTTAATATATATATATATATATAACTATGAAACTTAAATACCAACTTATAATGAAATTCCCAAAGGGATGTAAACGAATCGAATCGAAGCGAATATTAAGGGATTCGATTCGAATTAGTAAAAATTGTCGAATATTCGAATTCGAATTCGATACATGATCGAATTTCAAATTCGATTCGAAACAAGATTTTGGATATATTCGATTCGATTCGAGATTCGAAAAGTTCTTTTTTATTTTTATTTTTATATATTTTTTATATTTTACATATTCAAATATTATTTTTATTTTATTTTTTAATTAAATATAAATTTTTAGTATTATATATATATTATTATTTTTTGAAAATATATGATATATAAACGAATCGAATATTTGAATTAGTCAAATTGAAGACACCTATATTTGTATTCTAATTCGAATATTACACCAATCAAAAGTTTAATTTGTATTCGAATTCGAATTCAAAATTTTCGAATCCGAACCATCTTAATCGAATTCGAATCACGAATCGGATCGAAAATATTTGATTTGATTTGCATCCCTACCCAGAGGCAGGTTAAAGAGTTCGACCAACTCAACCAATGTTGGTCGAACACTATAAAAATTAAATATCAACTTATAATTTTAATATAAAATAATTAAATTAATATAAATAAACTATATAATTAAATCTAAAAATTATAGTTTTTATTGGGATATTATTTCGAACAAAAATCTAAAATGTTTGGGGTATTTTTTTAAAGAAATTACTTGGAAATCTATTATTTTATTGACATTATCCTGAAATTACATGTATATTTGGTAATTCGTGAATTTTGTTCTATAATATCTCAGTTCAAATTAGAATTTTTAGTTACTATTTTTTATATCTATTTAAATATTTTTTGTATTTAAAATTTATGATATTCGACCAACACCAGTTAAACACTTAAAAAAATATTCGACCAAGATCGGTTGAACACATCAAAGAATAGTAGACTGACGCTTGTTAAACACTTAAAAGAGTGTTCGTCGAGCTATATACATTATACAGTAATGTTGGAGGCTACTTAACCGTGCCCAATGCATTTTCCTCCACCCCCGAAATACTATAATAATCATGATCATTATTATTCATTTAAGTACAAAGTAATGATAGATTTTCTCTCTCGCTATAAACTATTAATTAATTTCTAAGATGTTGATGATGTATCACAGTGAATAAGATAATAATAATAATTTCAAATGAAAAGTAAGTATTATTATTATCACGTAAATAATTATGATTACACTAGGGGTATTTATAGGGAGTTTAGTGGGCTTAAACCTACTTTGGAGCCCCCTATGCTATTTCTAATCTACTTAGGAGATTGGACTTTTTAGCCCCTATAATACAATTGTTGACTAAATTGGGCCCTATCATTGGAGGAAGCTCATTTACCAGTCTCTGGCCCAAAAGTATGCTAGGTGCATCATTATCCCCCCACTCCCAAAGTTCTTTTTCTAGGACTTTGAGAGTAGTAAATCTTGCCAACCGGTGTGGCCGCACGCGAGTATTTTGCTTCTCGAGTCGCTCGTTTAAGGAGTCTTGGAATCCTCTGACTGTGAGTAATCCTGCTTCTTCCTCTTATACTTATTCTTTT
>JAUEKW010139206.1:0-11103 GCA_032274785.1 Ajuga reptans
ACCAATCTACAAAATGTAAGCCCCGAATTGAGACATTCTCGAAATATAAGCCCCTAAATGAGAACTGGAAAAATTCATGCCCCTAAATGAGACATTACATAAAATTCAGGCCTTTAGACGAAATTCACCCATTTTCAAAACATTGAAAAATGTTGTTAAGAAAAAAAAAAAACCAATAAAATATTGATAATACAACAACTTGTCATTATAACCACATACATGAATAAAGCTCTTGGATACGACTCATATTCAATTGGACTACAAGGTTGGATTAATACGACGCAGTTTAATGTGTGGAACACGGTTGTAAACACTGTAGTTGAGATAGAGGATCCGAAATGTGGCTCCGTCACATACTCAGGCACATATTTATATTACTATAGATATAGATTAATTTGTAGACAAAATTAAGATAGAAAGGGGAATGTAATAAATAAATAAATTATATTATCTAAAAAACCTAAAATTGTTTAATATTATTTTTAGGAAAATTATTTAACTAAATTTTATTTGCAACTTAAATCTAGCTAGTACAAGTAAGCAACCACAATAAATAGTCAAATCTAATCAAATAACTGATCAATAAACAATTAATGAATTTTCTTGAATATAATATCACACATTTATATATGTGATGTAGATGTCAGATTAAAGATCATGAAAATATGAATAATTTGATAAATTATACATAAAAACCGTTAAAATACAATAAATTATTTGTATTTAAAAAGCTGAAAATGGTTTTTTAGGAAGAAAAAAAAACACACACACACACAAATCAAAAGTTGTCACTTGAATAAATAACTATAAATATAAACAAAACTTTTGGGGAGGGAAAATGCAATTTTCAAACTTTTTTCTCTTATTACTTTTATCTATTGTATTAAGGAAAATAAGTTTTAATTTTGTATTCATTTGGAAACTGAATGTATATAAGAAAAAGAAGGAAAGTAATTCATTATAACACTCAATACTGAAGTATGCTTTCTTGGAGTCATAATTAAGGAAAATTAATGAAATCATGTATTAGGAAAATTAAACTAAGAAAAATAAGAATAAATTTTGTTTTCATTTAAAACCAGACGTATATATGAAAAATAAGGAAAGTAATTTATTATAAAATATAATACTGAAGTCTCCTATCATCGAGTCGTAATTAAGGAATATTAATTAAATCATGTATTTAAAAAATTAGACTAAAAAAAATAAGAATTAATTATGTTTTTTATTTGAAAGAGGAAAAGAAGGAAAGTAATTCATTATGAGACTCAATATGCTATCTTTGAATTGTAATAAAGGAAAATAAATCAAATCATGTATTAGGAAAATTAGACTAAGGAAAATAAGAACTAATTTTGTTTTCATTTGAAACCATATATATATATATATATGAAAAATAAGGAAAGTAATTCATTGTAAAACTTAATATTGAAGTCTGCTATCTCTGAGTCGTAAAGGAAAATTAACCAAATCATGTGTTAGGAAAATTAAACTAAGGGAAATAAGAAATAATTTTGTATTCATTTGAAAATCGAACGTATATAAGGAAAATAAAGAAAGTAATTAATTGTAAGACTCAATACTGAAGTCTGCTATTTCCGCATCGTAATTAAGAAAAATTGACAAAATAATTTATTAGAAAACTTGACCAAGTAAATAATAATCAATTTTAGAAACTGGACGTATATAAGGAAAATACATAATTAATATTTAAAAAAAAGTGAAGAACACATTTAATACAAAAATTAGGTGGGAAAGTGTGAATTACAGATATAACCTTGTTGTTAATAGACATTTTCATATCTCTGATGAATCTCCACAAATATTATATGCTAAATTTATCTGTCAATACCGCCTCGTCATAAAGTTGGTAGAATTTTCAATAAGTTCCAAAATCTTATTGGAATTAATCCATTTCTTATACTGAATAGTATAAATCACGCAAATTATTGAGGTGAATTCATAAAGATTACAAAATATAGATTGAAAGTAAAATGGCCTCTATGCCCTTGTCCTCTTGCTTTGTCATTGTCTTGCTCTTCACTACAGGTTAGAATATAGAGTAGTTCTCTTATACATCAGTTGTATACTATTTGCACAGATTATTGTGTGATTTTTTTTTTTATTTATAAAGGTAAAACGCACTTTTGATCCCCTGTACTTTCACATTTTTTTATTCCCCCCGACTATGTTTACTAAGGTTTACCCCCTTGTACTTTCATTTATCTTATTATTTTCCCCCTCGCTAACAGAGCGTGTAAACGCCGTCAATTAGTTTAAAAATTGTATTTTTCTCCCCCTTGCACTTTATCTTTCCATAGTTATTACCCCTTGTACTTTCGCATTCTTTAGCGATTGCCCCTTGTACTTTCTATTTCTTTAGCTATTGCCCCTTGTAGTCACAATTTATTGTTGATAATTTTTATTTTTATGGAGTTTCATGTAAAGAAGATACTTTTACATTCATTTCTTCTAAAAATAATTTGATGCTGAGGCAAAAATTAAAATAATATTTTGTAGCAGGCATAAACTTTTTTAATCTTGTTCTTCCATTTTACATTTTTAATTTGTCGAAACTAGATTTTGCAATTACATTTATTTATTATTATTTTTTTGCAATTACAATTAATAGTAGCATACTTATGTTACCACGATTATAATTATCATGTTGTTTTTTTCATTTTAAATGTTGCAGAAATTAAGAACTCTTGTATTGAACAAATACCCTATGCAATATATCCCTGTTCGATATATTAAGGGGTAATATTGTAATTTTCTTTTTGTTGCTAAAATGACTTGTGTTTTGCAATAGGGTGATTTTTCTAAAATGACTAGTATTTAGGAATGGGAGCAAGTATTTATTTTGGAGAAAGGTATTAGAAAAAATCATAAATATATCTTAAAAAATAAGTAATCTGTTTTAGCATGAACGCTGATATTTTTCTATGATTTTTTACACAATCCATAAATTTGCTTCGGAATTGGATTGCATGGATCTTAGATACATACACCTGATATATACAAGATTTTGTCCAGAATACATCTGATAAATGATAAAAACTTGTGTGAGACCGTCACACGGTGTGACGGAAAAAAGTATAACTGTTTATAGTAAAAGTATCACTTTTATTTGTAAAAGTATCACTTTTTTATGAACACAAAAAGTGCCACTTTTTGTGCAGCAAGTATCAATTTTATTTGCAAAAGTATCACTTTTTCTAAAGTATTAATTTGTTTAGCAAAATTGTTACTTTTTTTTTTTTTGGTAAAAGTATCAATTTTTCTAATAAAAGTGTATTTTGTTATATTCACTCTAAATAAATTTATTGTACGACTTTTGAGTGGAGACGCCAATGATAATTGCAGGGTGCATTGAGACGTGGGCTGCGGGTGGCGTACAGGGGCTGAATATGGAGAAGGCCGGGAAAAAGAGATGTCTTGAAGGGCTGGGGCCTTGCAGCATACAATATTGCGACGAGAATTGCTGCAAACGAAAATGCAATAATTACTATTCGGGCCTTAATCCACAGGGATATTGCGAGAACTACCCTGGTTTTCCTGGTCGTATATGTCTATGCAGTCATGATTGTTACAGGGCTTAGCATTATACGCCTCTATCACAATAAATTCTTTTCTTTTTCACCAAAGAACAATTATTTTCATTCTATCAAATGTTACACAAATTATTCTTATTTTTTATAAGTTGAGTAGATGTGACAATTCGAGCCACCAAGTCGGGCCAAGCCATTTCTGTTGAACCAGTGACAGAGATTGCACCGAGCAAGGTTGAAATTCCATCAGCCTACTAAATATTAAGTCAAATCCAACCCAACCCGCCTAAAATGTCGGGACCATCGGACTTCATTGATTTTGTTAGCTCTAAAGTTGAGCTTTAAATACTGAAAGGTTAATTACAAAAAAAAAAAAAAAAAAAAATCACAAACTTTGGTCTAATTTTTAATTGCAACATGACTTTTAAAACTTATCGATGTTGGTCACCAACTATAATTTTTATTCAATTACAACATCGGCTATATTTTCTGACATCTGATTGTGTCGCTATCACCACTGTTAAATGCGTCTTGACAAGATCTTCATTTATCCTCGATCAATTTTATAATTCTGTATCATTAATTAGAAGTGCAAGATGTAACATAACAACTTCAATCACCAATTGTGAAATTGGAACCAATAAAATGAGAATCATTGTGAATGGAAAGCTCTTTTATAACTAATAAAATTTATATAATTCAAACAAACAAAATGAGAATCATTGTGAATGGAAAGACAATTCGTTTATAAGAAAAAATAAAACTGAACATGATTCACATGAACACAACCCAACTAGTCACATATTTTATTTACCGAGTTTTATGAAAGCCTATGAAGAAACTCGAGCCTATTTTTATATAATGGCAAAATTAAGAATAGAAAAGCTTTACAAGGAAGGAAAAAGACCATGTTTACCTAACAAAAGCTATATAGTTATTGTCTTTACACTTCTGCTTACCAAAGAAAACAAGTTGAAGTTGCTAATTGAGCAATCATCAAGGAAAGCAACATTCTTTACCTTAGGATTCTTCATTCCACCCTGTTGGTGCACGTCAAGATAGCAGACTTCACGTCTTCTTTGCTCAGCGAAGTTTGCACGATTACCTGCACAAATCATACATAGACATGTTTCCCGTTAGATTGCCCTCGAAACTACGTAAGGGTTTCCCTGTAAGAACATAAACTTCTGTCAACTTCTGCATAATTAGGCTAAATCTGAATTCTGAAGTGTAGTTTTTGACATTTTGTGATAATCTATAGTATATAATTTATATCTTTTCTAAGACTAGTAACATTTTCAGCTGATTATATTGGAACAAAACCGGACGTAAAATGGAGTATGAAGGTTTAACCTCTTGAATTCTGTTCCCAGCTCGAGCAAGCAACTTGTACTGATCCTCAAACATAGAGGCCATATAAACCTGCACATCCTCACATATTAACACGGCTCCATCAGAAAACAATCACATTAAGCTTCATATTATTAACCATTAATCTCCGTTTCTATTAGTCTGAGACAGCTCAGTTGTAAAGCTTAACCATTGGGCTATCGGTCAGGATTAACTTCACCTGAAATGTTGGAGCCAAACCAGGGCTCAAAAAGTATCGTCCTTTTGAGACAGATTGGATCCCATCAAACTGCTCTAATTCTTTGATGAGCGAATCAACATCAGCCCACTACACAAGTTTATATTATCATTAAAAGAATTACATTATTGCAAGGGAAGAATGAAAGTACGAGTAAAGAAAATATTCAAATATAATAACCTCAGTATCAGACTGAGCTGCTTCGAGTCTACCATCAAAGGGACCGTGGTCACCAATCACAGCCTCCAGGGCCTCTATCAGTGGATCTGGCTGTGAGAAGATAGGAATATTGTTATTTATTAGAAACTAAATTTAGTTTCATTGACAACATATATATAGGTGTTACCGTTACTTCCTTCAAAGACAAAAATATGCGTTCCATTGAAAAATCCAATTGGTGAACTTTGGCATCAACAATCTGCAACCAAAAACGCTTCCTTAGCCTCAAGTAGATATTCACGTACTGGATTCAGATTTTCGAGCAGAATGCACAGTGAGGGTCGATATTTAATCTACCTGGCCAACTTTAAAGTACGATGCAGGATCCAAAGTGGCATCCCAGGAGACTTCCGTTTGATGAATAAGTGCAGGAACCCCTTCAACCTAGATACAGAGGTTGCATTAGCTATAAACATATGACAGAGGTGTCGGTTATAAACATGTCAATGGAGCTATGGAGATACCTCAACAAAGACTCCAAAGTATGTAATCTTTTTAATCCAACACTTGACTACATCTCCAACACTCAGCCGTGCCTGCAAAACAGAATAAATACAAGTTCAAGAAACTGATCGGCTCTTGAATAAGGCAGATGTAAACAACTTAATACACATATTTGAGACCTTAAGACACCATTAATGCTCTTTAGAGTGTTGGGTATTCTACCACAATTTTGTGCTTACGAAAGAATTCTTGGAATTGGCACTATCTACACTATGAAACCTCTAAATCTGAATGTGCACAACTTTAACTAAAAGAATCCAGAAGCAGCTGGCACAAGAATTTAGTACCATGAGACTTCTCTTCTTTTCGACCATTTCTTCCTTCTCTCTTGGTTTAGTGGAAAATATTAGCTTCCGAGAACTTCTGTCAGCTAATACTACACCAACTTTGACTTTCTGCAAGCAAAGAGATACAGGTAAATACAAATGATAGGATGATTTTTTCCTTTCTTTTCTTTTTTTATTTTATTTTAAATTTAAAGTTCAGAATTGGTCATCCAAACCTGACCAACAAAGGATGATAAAAATTTGAGTTTCTCTTGGTCGTAGATCATAAAAAGATCCTCCAGTTTCATATCTGATGTTATTGCATCATCAGTCTTGTTACCGATTTCTGAATCCGCTACTGTTTCAGAGGTATCTGTCAAGCTAGTAGCTTCATATTTTCCAATTATGCCTAGATTTTGCCGGTAGTTGGATGGATTTACACCTTTTCTTCTCAACCATGACTCAAAAGCTAAGAACTTCCACCTGGCAGCAAGATTGCGATAAGGTAGAAATCCAATCAAGGAGCCAAAGGATACCTGTATTATAAAGCATAAAACAGTAATATGTTAAACTAGCAATATCAAACTAAAAAGTTAAATCACAGTAGAGTAGGAAGTTAACTCACAGCAAATCCTCTAATACTGGCGCTAATCAGTTCCACTTCCCCTCTTTCTCCCGTCTTAAACAGTTGTTCAGCCCTAGCCCAATCATTATTTTCCCGTTCCTAGATGAGTAGGTAAAAATCAGCTTTCAATCTTTTTATTAAAATAAAATGCTCGCATAAGAAATTGGTGAAAGACGGTAGCCAACCGTAATGGGTGAAGCCGTTAGGAAGTTCTCTAGCTCTGAGGGATTTCCAAAGCTTCGAGGTTTTACGAGAATCACCTCCTCTCTAATTTTCTGGTCTGTTGCTTTATCAGAGCGATCTAATCTATAGCATAGTATCACAATCAATCAAGCACTAGGAGTATAAATGCTTTAAGGAAAATAAATAAATAAAAAGCAGCGTTAAGAAACACAACATAGAGAGACAGACACTGTATTACCTTTTTGGTTTTCCTTGAAGCACACTATCCATTGCCATAGCTGGGGATTGAGAGGGCACACCAGAAGTATATGCTTCCCCACCAGACCACATCTCAGCCTGCAATTCTTGAAAAAGAATCAAGATATTTAATAAAGCTGAAGTGTGATCCTTTAGTACGCCTGCAACGTATCTGACATTGTAACATGAATAGCTTAACTGCAAGCTAATTAAATTACCTATTGCAGATTCCTCGTATGATGAAAAATCGTTTTGTTCGGTTTCTTGGTATTGGTTGGGATTTCTGTCAGTCACTTGTTGACTATCTGAGCTGTAAGCATCTAAATTATTCTCTATAACATTACTGGAGTTGAGCTCAGTATTCTCCAAAGATGTTTCCTGGTTTCCCTCTGTATTTAGATTAAGCTTCCTCTGCTCTGGCTTATGTAAAACTGGGGCAGAACCACTTCTTCCAGGAGCACTCCCAAATTCCAGACTATTATCTTCGATTTCATCAACAGCTCCAGCTTTGCCATCAACAGAATCCGAGGGACCGTTCTCTTTCAAAGATTCAGGGCTTATTGTCATTGGTTGAGGCTTCTGGAGCAATGTCATATCACTCAACCTCTCTTTTCGAGGTTCTTTTTGCATTTTCATTGTTAAGTTCGGCTTCATTCCGGACATTGAATCGTCCTCATTAAACAAGCTCGGTTTTCGCAAGATAACATCCGGAACACTGCTCTTAGTCTCTTTTGTAGCCTTTATAATAGGCCGAACAAAACTTTTAGCATCTCTTTCCACTGGTTTATTAGTTTCCTCAAACTTGATTCCTTTCTTTGGAACAGGACGGACCAAATTTAGTCCTTGTAAAGATTTTGTCGACTTCTTTTCATTGTACACATCAAATGCAATCTCCTCTACACCGTCATTGGATGCTCTGACCTTCTTCTCATCAGACGCATCAAACGGGATCTCCTCTATATCTTCATTCAACGATTTCCCTTTCTTCTTATCTAATAACTTCTCAATTTCCAAATAAGATATATCTGGATTCGATTTCCTACCCATTATCTGAAAAATTATAACACAGAATTATGATTGTAATAGCCTCAAAGAAAAACCAATTCAGCTCACTTCGAACAAATGTTTGAAGATAATAGATAAAGCTCTTAAATATGACAAGCAAAAGAACATAAACAATTCTATCGTTTAGAAAACATTACATTATTTAATTTACCTACACCATATAACAGTGACGAACAGCTGCTCATAGAAATGTACAAATCCATTGTGGTCAAAGCCTATTTCGATGCAGCAATCTATTGCTAGTGAGACACATCACATCGACAGAAACGAAATACAACCTTCCATACACACTAACTATTCTCCTTTTACACATAAACGCATGTTTATCCCTTACCCTCACAACCAAATTAATCATGGCGAATTCCAAAACCAGCAAGGAATACTGTCCTTCTCCACACTCCAATTACCAAAAGCAAAATCGAACGCAAAAAATCTACACTACCTATACTTCAATTTAATAATTCAAGATCACCTTTCAATTATTTAAATCATCAATAGATATCAATTCATATGTTCCCGAGATTTCAACATCTCTAAGATAAAGAACTGAGCATATCGTACTAAACACAGCACTTTGATAAGGTAAAAGGGGAAATACCTTTGCTAAGGTGATTCTGGGGTCTTCGCCAATCATTCGACCAAATTTCAGCTCCATTTTATCCCACTCATCAAGCTTGGGTTCATCTTTTGATGCGAAAACCAGAAATTTCCTGGTTTTCCTATAAGGAAAACTCAGAATTCTAGATTTCTTGGCATGCGAAATGCGTTGTGAGAAGAAATGAATAGCAGAAAAACTGTAGGCGCTGGTAGTAGTGCTGAGAGTGAGAGCATCCATTGTTGAGGAAATAAGGTAAAGTTCATGTGATAAGAGCGATAAACTTTGAGATAATTTGTTGATTTTGCATAATTTCTCTGAAAAATCTTCAGTCCCTCTCTATGGAAGTAGACAGTGGTGAAGAGAGCAAAATGAAGAAAGTAGGAGAGATTTCCCAGTTATCCTCAGGAATTATACACACGGTTGGCACGTGAAATGATTTCTCTTTTGGTCATTTTTTGTGATTTTACCGATTTTTCGGTATTCGTCCCTAATTAGAGTATACTTGGGCTGGAATGAGCCCATCCGGATGGAGAATGGCCCATCCCATAAAGTATGTTTGTGCAAGGACTTTGGATGGGGATCGACCCATCCCTTCCATCCAAAGCCTATATTGTGCCTGACAACCCCTGCAACTATTGTCTCTTTCTCCCTCTCTCCCCTCCTCTCACATCAACTCTCTCTCTCCATTCTCTTCTGTGTTTCTTTCTTCGAATCCAAGGTCCATGCCGCCTCTCTCTACCCAAAAGCCCAAACAGAAGCCACCGGAGAACCAGGCCGAAGGTTTTGTGCCCTGTCCCGGCCGTATCACGAAGAAGATGACCAAGACTTTCCTCCTTGGAAATTAGGCTTAAATTTCCAAGGCTTAAATCAGAGACCACGAGAGAGAATCAGAAGCTTCTCTTTCAGATCTTTCAGAGAGAATCAGAAGCTTCTCTTTCAATTTTGAGTTCGATTTCCTGACGGCAGGTCTTCAACTTTCAGCAGGAATTTTGGTTATTTTGATCTGCGACTTTGGTTGATTTTGATTATTTGTGTAGTATTTGAGCTGGGGAAAATGATAGCTTTAATTTGGAATTTGATCTTTATTTTGGACCTCCACACCTGCAATGGAGGTCCATCTCTCTCTTGGGAAGCTCTTCGGCAAATGCAAAATGAAGAAGATGAAGTGAAATTAAGAAGAAAACAATAATAAATGTAATTAAGAAATGAAAGGGCCCTAAATTTAATTTAAACAATTTCAAATTATTATTTTTTATCATTAATCCTCACTCCACAAATTTCAATCACCTTTTTACATCACCTTTCTATTAAAATAATAACAAACTACCTACAACTAACCTATTGATTTGACTGCTACAGTTCCCATCCTACCCTACTCCATCCCTAAACAAACATCACTTTATACTATTCACAGAATACATACATTCTTGGACGTATACATTCGGATGTACCACATCCTGCTACATCCCAGCACAAACATACCCTTAGGCAGGTGCGGTAACTGTAGGTTGCATTATTTTTTTCGACTTTGAATTCTCTTCCATATTTACCCTGTTCCAACTTCCAATTATGTTTCACTCAATAATCAAAACTTATAGCATGAATCGTGAATACTAAATACATGAATCATGAACCCTAAATTATGAATCACTTAATTATGAACTTTAAATCTATTAGAGTATATATCCAGCAAGTTATTAAGTTAGACTAATAACCATAGTTAGGAAGAGTTAGTTATATCTGTAACTCAACTAAGCTGGTTTAGTTAGCAAGCTAACAGTTTCTGTTAGCGGTTGTCTAGCTGTATATATTGTATTATTCCATTGATGAATAAACAAGTTGGTTTTATAATATTTTAGTATGGTATCAAGCTAACAAATTCCTACGGATTCTATTCCCCTCCTTCATCTTTCTTCTTCAATTCTTGTTTGTTCTTGTCGAATTCTGGTTTAATCCGTGGTACGAATGGCTACTACGTCATATTCCGCCATGTTACCAACTCTTCCTACGATTACATTTAAGCTGAATCGAACCAATTACTCTTTTTGGAAAGTTCAGATTCAATCCACGGTGCACGCTCATGGTTTCGAAGGATTTCTTACTGGTTCTTCGTCTCCTCCGGAGGAGTATGTCGAGTCTCCTCCTACGTCGGGTTTGTTAGTGTCAATTTCGACACTTGATAATATTTTGCCTTTCTAACACAATTATAGGATATAGTTTGTTGTTTCTTGTGGTCTTTTGCAGGTAGATATGAAGGATGGACGTGG
>JAUEKW010139217.1:0-11102 GCA_032274785.1 Ajuga reptans
GTTTTTGAAATAGGACTCTTATTTTGGGACAAGAAAATTTCTGATACAGGACTCTTTTTATGGGACGGAGGGAGTACAATATAAGCAATATCACTACACAACGCATTCAGTCCTTAGAAGCATCAAATGTACCTTGCCCAGTAATTCAACGCACAATATCACGTTGAACCTACTTCTTGCTAATCAGTTACCCTCATATGAAGGCCAAGTAAGCATTTACCAACAATTTTCAGTCATTATATCCTCTATTTATTTTTGTTTTTCCAAGTTTTAGCAATAAATAGACTTTCCAGAATTAAATCTTACCTGGCTGATCTATTTGGCTCATTCATTATCTTTGCAGAGGTCCCAGCTGATCGTACAAGTTTCGCACCCTCCCCTGGTCGGAGCTCAATGTTGTGAATGTGGGTTCCAATTCGCATCATCGACATAGGCATACAGCTCCCAACTTGAGAGCTTATGTCAAGCGTGAACATCTGGTTCATCATCGATTTCAACGATGGCACTTCTTTGGATTTCACCTCCTCAATCGCCCCTGCAAATCAGAATAGTACTAAATTCACAACTAAAGGGTAATAATTGCATGATTAACCATATTAATTAGTCAAATTGAAATCTTTATGGGAATTTTTTGAAACTAGTTTCAGCCAAAAGTACAGCTTAGCCGAGATTCAATATTATTTCTATTTCCATCCATAATTCGGCTTTAAATCAATTTGTAAAATAAAAAAGTTTCCCCCTTCCTCCGATGAATAAAAGTGTATGCCACATCAACACCAGAACCACGACCTAAACGATATACTAAGCCAAATTAAAGCTAAGAAAACTGGTACATACGAAAATGTATACAAATACGAATGTGTATATATACAGATAGATGCCTTACCAGAAGAGAGAGAGCGTGAAGGAGCATGAAGCAAGGAGCGGAGGAGAGAGGAGGAAGCAACGCGAGCTCTGAATAGCGCCATTGTTTTGGCTCTTGTCAACTGGGGTTTTGGGGGTTTTTGAAATTTGGGGGTGTGAAATGAAATTATCAGAATTCAGAAGCGTCGCAACGACATCGTTTCATACTCTCTCGTATTTAATTTAATTTATTATTATCAGAAAATTGATGAACTATTTATCAATAAATAGTATTCTTTACATAAAACTATTACAAATAGTCATTGTTGTGTATAATATTTATTTGGAGGTTTATAAATAATATGTATTCCATTTATAATATTATAAACAAATTTTCCTCGTCCGTGTATCTGTTCATGTCTTGTGTGGCTTCACATTTTCCCTTTTTCGATGAATTTTTCTGGCCTTCCACACCTTATGCAGCCTCAGATCTGCTATTTCTGATGGATCTTTCGGCTTTCATTTATTGTTATTTCTCTAGTAGCTATGCAAATAGTCACGGTTTGCTGGAAAAAAATTAATTCGTTGAGCACAAAATAGTTGTTTTGCAGTTACTTAATTATATATATTTTTTTTTTCTCTTCATATGTTTAAAACTGCAAGCAACCTGATTTGTTTCTTTGTCCATCTATTTTCCTCACAATTGGGATGAGACTAGTTTTTTTCTAATTAATTAGAGTTTTTTTATACTTATAGATTCTTCTATTTTTCTTCGTTCCAATAAATCTCTAGCTTCAAAAAATAAAACACTTTCTCCCTTTTCTACAAGTTCTAGGGGAAGCTGGTTGGGAATTAATTCCAATATGGCTCAACCAACTTGAGTCCTAATGAATTCCTCATTTATTTTTTAATTTAACTTAATTATATGTAACTAATTTGTGAATTTTAAATTTTAAATTTTTTACGTAAACTAATAAATCGAGATATTAACTTTTGAAATCTAACTCTCAATTTAATTTAAGCTGATAGAATCCATCCAGCCCAATAGACCAACCCACCCGACTCAATATTTTAGACTGCCTCGATTATAGATCGAAATACCAAAAATCATAATAATATTTTAGGGGATGTACTGACTTTGCTAACTTACTTTTTATTCGATAAAATTTTAGTGTGACCCAGCTTAATCCGATATATAATGTACTCGACCGGTCGAGCTGGTCGGCTCAAATTGCCACATCAACCAAAATTTATCTAGTTATAGTTAGACATAGGAGTGGAAGCGGCGGACTACTCAAAGCCAACTAAAAACCAACTCTCCCTCGTCATCTCCGCCCTCAACTCCATATCATTGCACACTCCATCTCTCTCATTTTCACACTTTTTACACACACTCAACGATACATTCGCCACCGCCGCAATGGCCGCTCTCCTCCAGCCCAAAACCCCCTCCATCTCTTTCTCCGACTCCGTCTCCTCCTCCACCCCTCTCCTCCGCCCCTCCGCATTCTTCCTCAGGCCTCGATCCGTCTCTCGCCTCCCCGTCGTCCGGGCTAAGATCCGCGAGATCTTCATGCCCGCCCTCAGCTCCACCATGACCGAGGGCAAGATCGTCAGCTGGATTAAATCCGAAGGGGACGCCTTGTCCAAGGGTGAATCCGTTGTCGTCGTTGAATCCGATAAAGCCGACATGGACGTCGAGACTTTCTACGATGGAATTTTAGCCGCCATTGTTGTTAATGAAGGGGAAACGGCTCCGGTTGGTGCTGCGATTGGGATTTTGGCTGAAACTGAGGACGAAATTGCGGAGGCTAAGGCTAAAGCCGCGGCTCAATCATCGTCCGCTCCCGCCACGTCAGCGCCAAAAGTGGAGGAATCCGCTATCAAAGTGGAATCTCCAGCTCCAGCTCCGCCAGTTGCTGCTGCTCCGGCTACGCCGGGTAAGGTGGTGGCGACGCCCTATGCGAAGAAATTGGCGAAGCAGCATAAGGTGGATATTAATAAATTGGTCGGAACAGGTCCGTTTGGAAGGATAACGCCGGAGGATGTGGAGAAGGCTGCTGGAATTGCACCTACTCCGAAGGCTACTGTGGCGGCACCTGCAGCTCCGGCTGTGGCTGCTCCTGCTGTGTCTCCACCGAAAGCTGCAGCCAGTTTTCCAGAGATTCCAGGATCGAGTGTGGTGCCGTTCACTACAATGCAGGCTGCAGTGTCGAAGAATATGCTGGAGAGTCTGAGCGTGCCGACCTTCAGAGTTGGTTACCCGATTGCTACAGATGCGCTTGATGCCCTCTATGAGAAGGTACATTTGTTTGAAGATTGTTAATTTGGTTGATAAGTTGGGATTTAAGTTGTTGGAAATGATAGCAGCAAATTCTGTTATATTAATCTTAGGATACTGGATATATAAAGTTAAAGGTGCATATTTTAATGGAGGAATTTTTTTGAATCAACAACTTTAATAGAAACTTATACTCATGAAAGTTTATGATTGACTTAATTGAAGCCTCAACAGTTGTCTGGATTACACACGATATACTAGAGTTTACATATTACTCTGTGCAGAACTGTCTGTGTGTGTATGTGTGTGAGGGATGGACAGAGGTCAAGTTTAAGCTATGGTTTTAACCTTGTAAGATTTGATTTGGGTGGACCCTTTTTGTCATATTGCACTTGGCAGCAATTTAGTTTCTTATTATATTACATTGTGCTTATGTTATTATAATTGTAGCCTATCAGTCATGTTGGCTACATTAAGCAATATCATTATACATATTAGGTATTCATCTGAAGTTACTATAGTGTCAAATGGATTTACATAAATGGCAGTTTTACGTGTTAGAAAGAACACTTTTTTTTTTTTTTTGTGATAATTAAAATACTTAAAGTTCGAAAATAAATACTGGGATTATTCCATGATGATAGGTGAAACCAAAGGGTGTAACCATGACTGCCTTGTTGGCGAAAGCTGCAGCGATGGCATTGGTTCAGCATCCAGTGGTGAATGCTACTTGTAAAGATGGGAAGAGTTTTACATACAATAGCAGTATAAATATTGCTGTGGCTGTAGCTATCAATGGTGGATTGATCACCCCTGTTCTTCAGGATGCTGATAAGGTACAAATCCATTGTGTATAGCAGATATTTTGCTCTTTGTATTTTTGTTGGTTTTTAGAATGGTGTTTCTTGAAGCATTAGATGATCGTGACTTGTTTTCTCTTTATTATAGTTGGATCTCTATCTGTTATCTCAAAAATGGAAGGAGCTAGTTGAGAAGGCTCGGGCTAAGCAACTTCAGCCACAGGATTACAATTCAGGTACTGGACAGATATAGCTGTAATAAACTAATAATTTGCGGTACCATAAGTAATGCAATTTTTTGAAAATAAAGATAGGATGACAATTAATTTATATGTTTCTTGGACATGTAGGGACCTTCACATTATCGAATTTGGGCATGTTTGGAGTGGATAGGTTTGACGCTATCCTTCCTCCAGGCCAGGTGGGGAAAGATACCCAACATTTTGTAATTGAATATCTTTTACCAAAGTATTTGATGCATTGCTTAAATAATTGGATGATTTCAGGGGGCTATAATGGCAGTTGGAGCCTCAAAACCTAGTGTTATAGCCGGAAAAGATGGATTTTTCAGCGTAAAAAACAAGATGCTGGTAAGTAATCATCTTCCTAGCATCATGTCGATTTTAAGAGCTTATTATATTATGTTGTGCTTGAGAAAATAGAGCTTGATATGAAAATCTTGAATTGTCTATATACTTATTTTTTCTCGATAGCATGTGTTTATATTGCACGTCTTTGATAGAGCATGATAGGACGTGTTTATATTGCACTCTGTTGACTTATTCTGTGTAAATTTAGCTTTTCCAACTTGTGATAAGCAATATATTTGAAGGCATTTTTAACAATGTGAAATATAGTATGAATAATATTATCATTTAATGGTGAAATCAGGGTATTTAGAATAATAAACAAAATTGCGTACCATGTTGTATGCGGTTCAACATCACTAATTCGCCATCTGACCCTTCTCGAGCCATGACAGTTATGCGTTAGAGTTTAGGAGAAGAAATTTGTTGAGAGCAATTGAAAACTAAATGACTTTTGAGAAACATGTTTTTCAGGTGAATGTGACAGCTGACCACCGAATAATATACGGTGCTGATTTGGCGGCGTTCCTTCAGACCTTCTCGAAGATCATTGAGAACCCCGAGAGCTTGACGATGTAAATGAAGGGTGAGAAAGTGTAAAAGGCACCATTCACATGAAACAGTGTGTGTCCAAGTAAAGCTTTTTTATCTGGCATTCGTAGGATTTCTTGCGACGTTTTTATTATGTTGTATTTGATTCTTTCCTCTTCCTGTGAGAGAGACTAGACAATTGGGAATATAGGCAAATTTTGACATGAAGGCACTCAAAAACTTGTTAAGATGTTTTGATGCGCTTTGTGTTTGGAAGAGGATAATAATGAGTTTTCTGGCTTTCTTCTTTGAATAATTAGCAGCATGTAAACGAGATTGGCGTTGAATTTGTTAATACTGTGCCTCATGAAGAATAGACTCGACACTCAGTTTGTTATATAAGAATCACCTTTTCTACAATTATACCAATACGGGACCAGCAGGCGTGAATCGATTGAATGGAACCAGATACTCGTCGAATTTAGACAGTGTTTGGTTAAACTTATCTAAAATATCTTATATAGGAGTATCCATCTCTCTGCATAATCACTATATGCATGATCGTTTTTCCTAAGGAAAAAAAAACATCTCACAAGTCGTAAATGTTTTAAGACATCAGTAGCCTATATATTTCATATACATGATTGTTTGTAGTGTAATTTTTATAATTGACGCTCAATATAATTAATCAATAATAAGGAGACAGGTTTGATTAGCATGAAACAGATGTTAATGAGTTACAATTTACAAAACCTCCTCGCTACTAAAAAAAGCTAATATTATTATTGCTAGGAAGTTTAGGCAAGGACCAAAAACACAAGCATCTTGTGCACATTTAACAACGTGCACACCTGATAAAAAATACAAGCATCCATATAATAAAGTACATCTCTACTTTCCTCCTATATTGATCGCTATCTCATGCCTAAGCCTTAAAAATATGTCGAGTTAGCCAGCCAAAATCCAATGCTAAGCGAGCGAGCTCTACCAATCCAAGCTGATATGCCTCGAAATGTACAACTTGTCAATGTACTCGATTACTGGAAGCGAAGCGTTGATGTACCTGAGCATTGCCCTCTGTGCTGAATTATCTGCCAACATGGTTAAGAGTGAACCATTTATAGGAAGTACTTTAACGTTGTGTTCGGATTGAAGGGTTTGAAATGCAACAATTTACAATAATTGGATTTCAAATCTATCCAATTATTAAAAAATCAGTTCAGAATAAGAATGATGGATTTAAATCCAAACAACCAACCAATATCCTCAAATCCTTCAATCCAACCCAGATATCTATCAAGAATAATGAGTAGATTTTGGCTTACCAGTTTCATTTAGCTTGAGAAGAAGCTGATCCCTTGTTGGCAGAGCATACATACCAGCATAAACAGCGGTCCTCACTGGCCATGTGTGGTACGGTGCACATGTTTTTGCATAAGCTGTTGATGCAGCATCTTTCAAACAGCAATCACTGCAAACAGCATCATAACTGTTGGTCATTCTTTCATACACGAACACACAAAAATGTTTTTAATATGCTGTGGAAATGTTCAAGTCCATTAAAAGCATCTTTCTTATAGAAAGTACAGGCTTCCTGTAAAAAAGAAAAAAAATCGAATTTGCTCTATTCAAGCATGAAACCCGAAATATGTGGAGATCCTGGACAATTGAAAAACATAGATGCTTTGTGTAACCTTGTCTACCATACACATCTACAGACTAAAACCATCAACTAGGAGTGAAATGATCTTTGGCTTTACAATCTGTAACATATTAGAGAATATTATATGCATCAACATCATGCCTTTCTGTGTTCTCCATGACCAGGAGTACAAAAGAGTCTTATTTTAAAAAAATGTCCTAAATAAGACTCTTGTTTCAAAAGGCTAAAGGACTAATACATAGTGCAGAAAAAGAGAAGCACGAGGCAAATACATTTTGATTCACTGATACCAGGTCGAATACACCACTGTGACACAAGTTAATACTCCATGAAAATAATTGAGACTCCATGTATACACATACATTCTCAAGTCAAAGATTTCCCAAACGCTTTAAGTTTATGGAAACAAGAAAATGCGTCGCTAGGTTTGCATTGCAAGAAAAGCCATCTATTCCAGACTCCATGAAAGACTTCAAGCAATCAAATAATCAGACAAGGAAGTAAAAAACAATAAAAATTCCACATACTGTGATGACAAAAAGTTTTGGAATAGGGCTCTGATGAGATCAAGACCCTGTCTAACTCTGCGCAAATTACGCGAATGACTTCCTGGTGTCCTGACTGTGTCATTTTTTGCATCAAAATCAAGCACATTTTTTAATGTTCGGTAACTTTGAGATGCTTCCGCAAGATCACTTACCTGAAAACAATTACACGTAAAGTAATAAGGGGGGAACCAAATAGCAAGAGCAATAAAATTGCAGTCAAATCATAAGAAATCATACATTTCGTATCTCAATCCTTAACAACTTAATGCAAATTGTTTATATTGAGCCCCTGAGGCATGGGTGTCTACATGAGTGTCCAGATACATTATATAATATGTAATAGATTTAGCTCCATCACCCAAAAACCGGCTACCAGATTCATGATCCGATACAAGACACCGTTTTTTATCTTTGTCAAGAACATTATCAAGTTAATGCTGTTTCTGCAAGAATATTTAACAGAAACACCAGAGAACCCCAAACAATGTATACCAGACAAAACCGAATCATAATTCCTATTCCAAAAAATATACTTTTTTTTTTTTTTTTTGTGTGTGTGTGGGTAGCAGGTTTTCATCACATAGAAAGCAATGGCCCTAAAAAATTGGGGAAAATTAAAAGCAAAATTCGACTAACCTTAGAAACATACTCTGATACTTGGTGTGTGTGTGTGTGCAGATTTTCATCACATAGAAAGCAATAGCCCTAACAATTGGGGGAATTAAAACCGAAATTGGACTAACCTTAGAAACATACTCCAATTCAGCAAATTTAAAAGCGATGCCTAAACAACCAAAGAGAACGGAGACAAGGGAGCACGCATCGCAGAATTTCTTCAAATCAAGATCATAATCAAAACCCTTAGCCTTCACCACCGCAGAAAGTTCCTCAAACGCATCGGCAATCGCCGACAGGGGCGTGAATTCAGCATTAGTATCCTCAAAACAATCATCATCACCCATCGAAATCCGTGAACTTGTTACAGATTTCTCGCTCCTTCAATAACATATTTTCATAACTCATCAATCATTAAAATCCGAATTTCACACCACGAAAACACAAATACTGCGAGCGAGAGAGAGAGAGAGAGAGAGAGAGAGAGAGGAGAGAAAAATATAGTAAAGTGCGAGTATTGAAAAGCTTACTTTTTCCATGTTCGTGAAAAGAAGGACTGAAATTTGAGGGCCATGCGGATGTTGCGGTTTACCGTAAAAGGAAATGAATTTCGATGCGCGCACACAAACTGGATTGGTGTAATCGTAAATGCAGTTGATGCTTTTATATTGACGATAGATGGAGTTGGGGCTTTCGGATCAGCGGGCTCCCACTTTTCTGGAAATTGCGAAATTTGGTTTGAATTGGCGCCATTGACGAATAGTTGTGTAGCCATCTGATGTGACCTTTCTGCTGTCTTTATTCGCCTCCACTTTTTCTTTTACCAGTCGGATCGAATTCCTCCAAGATTAATTACTTTTTACTTTTTATAAAAAAGAAAAAAATATGTTTTACCCTCGTAGTAAATCCCATTATTTAACGTTAACGGGCCGCACTATTAAAACCTTGATCCAGCCTAATCTATCACGGACTACACGTTAATATACTTTTATATAACTGTGTACATAAATTAATATGGGCTATACTTGTTAAAATACAAACTGTAACCATAATTATCAATTTCATTCCATTCTGGTTCAATGAAAAAAAATGGGAACATGTTGATATTGACAAAGTGACTGAGACAAGCTTGAAAAAGAAAAAGAAAATTTTAATTTCTTTGTGTGATGATTATCTATCTAATCATAAATTTCGTCAAAATTCAAAATTAAAATATACATGAGCAGGATGTTTTCACGGAAATGCTCCCTCATCCACTGTGACACAGTTTAATGAGTCTACTATTGAGGTGTAAAAATCTTATCAATAAATTCTTGATAAGATAATTGGACAAGAAAAACATGTTGTGCATCCTCTTGCTTTTTCACACCTACTTCTGCGGAAAATAATTGATCTGTACGTACCGATGTCATTCTATTTAGCCACTATGATAAATAAAAGTTCGGTTTAAAGTTCGATTTTTTTCAGAGGACAGTATGAATGTGCTATCATGTTTCATCAACACACTAAAGGGGTTATACGAATATATCGAGTGTTGAACTTTTTTTTTTTGCTTCCTTTCAAAAAATGAAATAATTGAAGTTTTTCTATTTGGAATTGTATTAGATCTAATTCCTTACTTTGGCTGGATAATTCATAACTGCATACTTGTCCCTTGGTGTGTACACTGATATGAAATTCCGAATATCTTTGATGCCAAATAGATAATCGACATTACGGTAACTAGAATTATCACGACTTTCCAACTGTGCCTTCCAGAACTAAGGGTCTTCGAGCCTGCTGTGTACGATTAGTCAGCCTTTAAACTATTGGAGATGGAGTTACTTCAATGATTTGAAAGTTGGTCGTTATTGATTTTCGCTTAGCTAAGAAGAAAGAGAATTTACTTCACATTATGAGATTTTGACAAATTGGTAGTAGATAAATAAATTGTGATTACAAGAAAAGCAAAATAAAAACAGGTGGTTATAAGGTGCTGTGACAATGAGTAACCCAAAAATATCAAGTCAAGATAGAATTCTAAAATAACGAAATCTTTGACATGGAAGTCCACACGTAACAACATTTAGTCTGCCAACCGACTTGTTTCTTGGTATCTTTTTCTTTATTATTAATTATTATTATTATTATTATTATTATTGATAAGGGAAAATCGGGCACGTCGGAAGCCCCACATCTAATTACCCATCGTTAAGGGTCCAGACCCAAGACATGAAGGCTCATCGCAAGCCTAGCCTAAAAATTGCCCTAAAGGTAGCAAAATGACTATAATGTCCCTATGTAAAAAACATTATATATACGCCTTTAGCAAAATAAGGTAAGCATGCTACATCTTCTCTACATATTCATGGCTGAATATTCATAGCTTCAGGGACTGACTTGAGCGTCGGAGTTCCCGCGCCGGGGCCCTCTCCCGGTGTGGTTTTTGCAGGTCTAACGGAACGAGTTCGGGCTATACTAAACGGAGAAGATGGAGATTTGAGGACGAGGGCATTTTTGTCCCTATCAATTATTATTCTTGGAAATTGGTGTCCAACATTGAACTGGCTGCGCTGGGTTGGGCTGGGCTGGGCTGATGATATATATATATATATATAGTAGTACTTTATCCTAAACCATAAAAAGAATCTGGAAAGCCCATTAATCCTTTTTAGGAAGAGTCCATTTCAAGATGTAGCCTGTACGCTACTATTGGGCCTACACATCAACTTTCCAATTCTGAATCATCCCTGATCCACTCGGTATAAGATGCCCATTATCGAATATTCTCAAATTGATTTCAGGATTCATAATTCATCGTTTAGTCTCAATTCTCAAATTTAGAATAAAGAATTTAGTCATTGATTTCGATGTAATAAAATTTAAATTTAAGAGTAGAACACAAAGAATGGCCGGAGGAGGATTTGGTTTGATATCAAATAGAGGTAAATTAAGAAAATTATTTTATTTGCATTTTTTTTTCCACGCAATTCTTCTGATCATAAGTTATATATTTAATTATTTACAAAACAGGAGACTAATAAGATTAAAACTACATTTTAGTTATGATCATATCTACAAGTTTTAATTTTAAGTTGCCGATTATATATACAAAATTGATTCGAGCAAAATAATCATGAACAAGAAATCAGTCACAGAAGAGTCGTGTAATTTTAAATTAAATCTTCAATTTTAGATAGTGTAATATATCCTACTACAATTACACTATATTATAAACAAATGCATGGTTAATAC
>JAUEKW010139237.1:0-11100 GCA_032274785.1 Ajuga reptans
TAAATTAAATTTTTAACTTTTTTTGGGACTAAAATTGTACGAGTCAATAGTTATGGGACCAAATTGGTTTTTAGCTCCTCCTTTTATTATGATAGGGGCATCCTCTAACACACCAATAGGTTTTATGATAGATCTATCGGCTAACTGTAAAGTGATGCTAGTCTCTTTGAGAGTGCAATTTTTCAATTTATAAGCAATAGAGTGAGGTAACAAACTTACACTAGCTACCGAATCTAATAAAGCTTTATCAGTATAAATGTCATAAATAGAACAAGAGATAGTAAAACTACCTAGATCCTTTAGCTTTGGAGAGTGTTGGTTGTTGATTACCGTGCAAACTCTCTCTATTCGTCCCCATTCTTTCTTATTATTGATCCAATCTTTCAAGTATTTCCCAACCTATGGGCTTGTATTGAGAGTACCAAAGGGTAGTGTGATTTTTAAATCTCTCAAAGCATTGAGTAATGCTTGAAATTGCATGTCAACCCTTCTAGCTCTCTCTCGTTCGGGAAAGGGCAATCGATTTTCATTGTTAGGAGTGTAGAATTGATTTTCCCTAGGGAAATGATCAACTATACCCTAGTCATTATCCTCAATTTCATTTTCCCTCAACTCTTCATTTGAAGAACAAAATGAAGCTCTACGCTCACGCTCTCGTAAAGACCGACCACTCCTTAAAGTAACGGCTTTACCACTTTCAAAACCATCATTAAATGAGCTTTCTTGAGCTAGTGTTTCATTTTCCTCAAAGAGATTAAAAACTTGATGGAAACCTTCAAACAAAGTGTCATATTCTTCATCAACCACATGGGTTTCTTTCATCACATCTTCTACTTCTTTTAAAAATTTCACTTTAATCTCCGGATGAAGGTAGTGATTTTTATGATCCTTAGGGATCTTCGAAACAAACGGTTCATCATTTTCAAAATTATCATGGCTAACTGTGTTTCTTTCTCCAAGATTAGAAGAAGGAGAGAAGATGACACCTACCTCATGCCCTTGTGAAACTCGATTCTCCAAGGCTATGTCACTTCGCCCTTGAGACTCCAATTTAGGTTTCTTCTCACGTTCTTCTTCAAGTGGTTGCTTCATCTTTTTGTTTTCTTCTTCCTATTGGACTTGGTGTGATGAATGTTCTTTTAACCACGTGAATGCCTTTTCGACATCTTGCTTCAGGGATGATCCTCATGCGGAAATATCAAGGAAGACCCTCTCATTAGAACATAAACCGGCATAATATG
The DNA here is from genome assembly GCA_032274785.1 of Ajuga reptans. Taxonomy (NCBI): domain Eukaryota; kingdom Viridiplantae; phylum Streptophyta; class Magnoliopsida; order Lamiales; family Lamiaceae; genus Ajuga; species Ajuga reptans. The sequence continues at coordinate 1,242 of JAUEKW010139237.1, forward strand.
TATGTATTAAAAATTTATCATCAAATCCATAATGCGGGTAAAATCTACAAATATCAAGAAGTCTATTCCAAGCTTCAAACCAACGTTCATCATCAAGTTGATTGAAACTTGAAATTTCCCTCCTAATTCTTGTAGTCCTGGTAACGGGAAAGTACTTATGGAGAAAGGAATTTGAAACATTTTCCCACAAGGAAGAGGGACCGAAGGATTCTTCACGAAACTACTGATTTTCTTTTCCATTCAAGGTGAAATGGAAAATCTTGACGGAATATTCATTGAATGACTCATCCGTGATTTCAACACAATCAAGAAATTGTATAAACCCTTCAAGGTGTTTGTAAGGGTCTTCGTCCCTTTCCCCATGAAATTTTAAAATGTTGGCTAAGCTTATCATGACCGGTGTAATGCTCATTACTCCCATATTTCTCCTAGGATTGGTGAGACAGGAGTAAGATGAAGTGGAGTTGGCATAACGAAACTTAGTCATCCCTTTTTCCATCTTAGCAACAAATAACAAGTAACAAGCAAAGTAAATAAAATTATAGAAATATAGCGAAAATTAATTAGATGTAAGAAGACTCAATCCTTAATCTACCAATCGACCCTAAGTGCCCCACAAGAAGAAAATCCTCCCCGGCAACGGTGCCATGAACTTAACTCGGTTTTGGTGTTTTTTAGGCCACCTCAACTTTTACAGGTGCAAGCATACAACTATCGTCAGTGGTAATAATTTAGATATCGAACCCAAAAGAGGATTATTCGTAAGATAATTCAGGTCAATCAATCAATCAAGTCAAGCCAACAACAATTGAGGTTTTAATATTAACTAAACAATTAATTAAACAAAAGCAAATTAAACTACGACGACTCTGGATACAAGGGAATTTCCAATGAAAGGTTTCACACCACCCCAAATCTATGAATTGGCAAACTATGAATGAACATGAGTTGCACAAAAGATTATGCTTAAGTAGGAGGAGTCTAAATAGTCAGATTCCTATCTACCCAACATTGCAAAATATACATGTAAATTAATGAAATTAATACACGAGGATTCCTAACATGCTATAGACTAGCATGAAAATTCACCAAGGTTCAATTAAACAATAAACATGTAACAAATCCCACCCCTAGGGAATATTGCCTAAGGGCGATGCCTTAGATCACTCTACTTAGACTAATTCTATGATCCCCTCCCCCCCACCTTCTCATAGAGCCGTTGAAGGGTTCCATATAAAGCAAAGGTTATTAATCCTAACAAGTAATACATACAAACCCATAGAATTAACTTCAATACAAATTAAAGCCCAAATTCAACAAAATTTTGCGAATTTTTGCCCAAAGCACTAGAGTGGGTTACTCCCAACCCTAGGAAATCACAAGACTACTCACACATCATATTTATGGTATAAATCATAACAAAGTCAACAAAACATAACATTCCCATCTAAAAAATAAAGGCAATTTGAAAATACAACAAACATAAAATAGAGGAAAGGAATGCTTAGTCTTTTGAGCTTGAAACAAGCTAAATCTTCAACAAACATGAGGAAGTGGTCGAGCTCCTCAACCCCAAGAAAAATATTTGATTCTTCCACCAAAATGCAAGAATTCACCAAGAAAACTAAAAAGAAAACTATTATAGAGAGAGAAATTGAAATTCTAAGTTATTACAAGAGTAATGTGTAAAGTGAGTTGTGGAGGCTAATGGGGGATGAAGGGTATTGATATTACCATCCCCAAAGCCCTAAAATCTGCTGAGAATACATTAAAAATGGGGACCAAAGTATAATAAGGAGAAAATATAACTTAAGTTGTAGACTAGTCAACAATTTCCCAAATACAACCACGTTTTCTTCACAGGCCCATTTTTCCTACTTCGGGACAGAGGAATTCAGCCCGAACTTAAAAGTTTCAGGAATTTGTATTTTGGACACGTGGCACTTTGAATCAAGTCAATCGGAGGTCAGACGAAGGAGATATGGCGAACCAACAAAACTGTTACGAGTCGGCTCAAAAATTCAGACACCGGTTGACTCTAAAAGGAATCCCACAAGGGACCCCAATCTTGTCCAACTTTCTGACTTGGGTACCGTACCAGAACTGATGACGGGCACCCGTGGTGGGTACCGGTGGGGGTATTCGTGGGGGTATCCGGCGTTGTGTTCTTCATGTTGACCTTTATCTACTGCGCGCGATCTTCTTCCTTCGACTTGTTTACTTATTTCTGCCCGTCATGTCTCCAAGGTCCCTTCACGAATTATATTCAGGATTTGATAAAGTTTCCACATGTTCAAGCCTGGCCCGATGTAATCCTGGATGGGCCTCAAAATGTGTGCTGGAAGGGCCTAGGATGTGCAAACAGCCTCCTATTGCGTGCGATCTTTTCATGACCAGGGAACCTATTTCCATCCGCTTTCTCTCGTTTGTCCCTTCATGACCTTTGTTAGGGACATAATAATATTCTCAACTATTCATTTTCAGCCTAATTTGAGCCCCAATAGGCATTGAAATGCATGCTGGAAGAGACAGAGATGTGTAATTTGCCTCCTAAGAATTCGGTTTCCATTTGTCCTACAAAATATGACATAAAAACACCCAAAAGTGCATAAAATCACATATATAAGAATACGTAACCTAAATTCACATTAAAGTACATTTTGGGCCCTATGTGGACATCAAATATATATTTTACACGTAGAATGAGGCAAGAAAAGGATATGTAAACATGCAATTTTCGATGCTGAACATCTACTCAACGAACTTCATTTTAACCTAGGCCTGGGCCCATTTGTGCCTCAAAATGCATGTCGGAATTGATGGGTATGTGAAGACATTTCTTTGGACCTCTGGATTTTCCTAGCTTACAAATTACAACTAAAAAACATCCAAAAGTGTATCAAATCATATAAATAAGCAAAATCGGCCTGGAAATATACTTTTACACGTTATTGGACCAAGATATAGCAAATGAACACAACGTGAAATGCATGAAAAAAGCGATCATTTTGACATTCATCATCCCCATAAACTTCAGCTTTGCTCGTCCTTGAGCAAATTTATCAGTTAAGCACACGAAAATGAGATTGGGAATTATTGAATGTCTTTTTGGTTAATTATTTTTTGAACTTTTTGATTCACCAAGACATGTCTCAACCATTGACTTCAATGAAATTGATATGCGAGAAGGGAACAAGAAAGTCACAAGACTTAAGAAAATAAGTGATTTTTCATTTCACCTAATACCCTAGGACGTATACACTAAAAGCCCTTGCTTCAATCCCAAAATATGCTCAAGTGTGTGGTTCTTTCACAATCGTGTTAGGAAATTTATGTTTAGTTTTGATGATGAAAAACCACCTTGTAAAGTACTAGTGCCCCCAAAAACTTTGTAATCTATTGTAATAGATAGGGCTAGTTCTACTTAGGTAAAAGTCACAACATAAAGATTCAGCAAGGTTATTGGCAACATACAACAAGAATGTCCGCAGCTGGATGAAAGGTTCAAACGGTGTAAGGATGTTACAACAAAAACTTGCCCAAAGATCACATACAACAAGGTCTACCAGCAGCACGATCCACTCCATGCAGCAATCAGGATCCCACAAGAGACCATGCAGCACGTAGTCAGCAGAAGGGACCAAGAGTTAGCATGTCAGCGATTTCAAAATTTAAAATATAACTAGTTGATACAAGAGGCAATCTTTTACTGATTATTCAATAACGTGAAGACATGTATCCTAAAAAAAGTAAAAGCAAGTATGTAGACTGACATTACCGCATCTACTCTGGCCTACCCTCCCAGCAAAAGGACAATAATGACTCCAAGCCGTACAAGAGCATTAAATATCAACAGAAAAATGTTTTACCCTTCAACAAAGAGAATTCCCAATGCTATAAATAGAGGAGACTGGAGACCAAGATGAGCACTAACATGACTGCACTGAAATACCTATACTCAAGCATACTTCTCAAGTGTTGTGAAGCTTCTCAAGCATCTACGTAGTAGAACACTCAAGAAGCTCATTCTCAATCTCAGACTTTCTCATTGAAGCAAACCATATTCGGTGTCTATCATTGAATTAGGGACTCAGACTAGACTAAAGCAGTTCTAAGGAGCTGGTACAGCTAGAGGTGTGGACTTCTGGGGATAGGAAAAAACTACTGTAGATGCGAGTTGAGTCTCGACCATCGCGTATCTAAGATTTTACTGTGCAAACATAGTGAAATTTCCCTTTGTGAGAGAAGAGTGGACATAGAAGGATTACGCCCACCTTAATCCTTATCTTTACTGTTTTAAGTGCTATAGTAACATACTGCATATACTTGCATTGATTTGAAAACAACCTTATATTTGTTGTACTTAAAACTCAAAAGGCACTGCTAGCTATATGTCTAAAAAAGAACAACTTGCTGTAGCAAATTACTTTGTAGGAACTTGCTACTGTAAGCTCTGCTGTAAAATCAGTTTCTTATAAACTAAAACAAGTTACTACCTTCTGTATTCGAAAAGAAAAATTGCTAAAGGCTAGAGGTTTATTCGCCTCCCTCTAAACCTATACCACTTGGGACCACCAAGTGGTATCAGAGCGGTTGGTTTCACACCCCAATCGTTATGGTAACCTAACTAGATCCATCAATTTTTTCAAAGTCATATTTTCATAAATATTCTTCTTTTCTGAAAAATAGTTACAGCAATGGAAACCTCTTTCCTTTGACTATTACAAGGACTGGGCTATTAGGATGCAAGCACACCTTCATCTATGCATGATGAATGTAGACGGTACGACATTACATAAGGTCCACCAGTAATGATGAAGTTGAATACGACTGCTAGAATGGATTGTGACCCAACACCTCCTCGACCATGAATGAACTGTTGATGACCGAAAGAGATCCAACTTGGACAATCTGACAAGGAATGTTCTATTTGCCACTTTGGACAAGGGTAGTAAGGTCAAAGCGTGCAAGACTGCTAAGGCCATTTGGGGATTGCTGAGAGATATTTGTGTAGTTTCAGCTCTGGTTCGTGCGAATAGGGTTGAAACTACAACTCTTATCTTTGAGCTCTTCACGGAAAAATCTAGAGAGTCTCTAAACGAAAAAGATGCAAGGTTTACAATAATTCTCAACAAGCTAGACTCCGTTGGGAAAGTTTACACCCATAAGGAGATTAACACAAAGCTACTGCGGGCTCTTACATCAGATTGGGATGTTAAGGCCATTCTAATCAGGAGTTCCAAGAAGCTTGGTAAAAAGGCATCCAGGAACTCTTCCCTGACCTCAAATCCTTTGAATGTGACATTTACTAGAGAAGGAGGGAAGTAGAAGAAAATGATATTGTTACCAAAGCTCTTGTAGCCAACAACATGAATAGGCAACTACAGATGGTTCTTGTAACCACCATCATGCCGCAACAACAACCTTAAGTTAATGTTATTGAGGAGTTCAAGTGTGATGAAATGTATCTTCTCATGAAGAAGTTCATAGATTCATGAAGAAGAATCCTAGTGACATCCCATCCAAGTCCTACCATCCCAGACCCACAGAAACCCTTAGGAAACAAAAAATGCTGGGAAGTTTTCTTACAACTGCAGAATGCATGGAAACTTTGCTAGATGATTCTTGCATCCTAAAGTGTACAAGTATTCTACGGTTGTCAGAAAGCAAAGAATAGAGTAGAGGATGATTGACAAAGCTCAGCTCAAGGCTTTCCTAGGAAGCACATAAGCTATCAAAGCTATTCCACTACCTCAAGGGAGCCTACAACTGGTGAAGAATCAGACTTTGATAGTGATTCTTCATACATTAGTGAAGCGCTCATTTGCCTTATGGAAAAGGAAGTAGAAGACCATGAAGATGTAGTTTCTCCCCTTGCCTCTTCAAGTACTAAGAAGATCGACATTAAAAGCTTACTCAATGCGTTCAGACAGATTATGTCTGACTTTGACCTAGTCAATCAGTCATATGAAGAGCGGAAAGCTGAGAATATGAAGCTTCTTGGAGAGAATGCAATGCTTACAACTGATGTTGAAAAACTTACAGCTGAAGCCACTGACTACAACTATAACTGAGAGGAAGTAAGTAAGCAGAAATAGTCTAATCCGTCGAGAAAAGAAGGAAAGGGCACTGATTTCTTTTATCAAGACTTTCAGTAGATCATCACAAAATATAGATGAGATATTGAATGTTTAGAGGAATCTATCTAACATGACAGAGATAAGTTTCTTGGATACAATCGCCAACTGAAGCAGCTAGTACACCTACTGATATTCCAGTAGCGAGTACAAATGAGAAACAGGTGGTCTCCCAGTAGCAAGTAGATAGACCCAAGGAGATAGTTAATATCTCTGTAGGGCCATCTAATCTGAAGTTAGGAGGTACACCTGACAAGGGGAAGTCACCCGCTGTAGACAAATCAGGCAAATACATTATAGGATGTCAGAGCTTACAGCAAGCTCAGCCTGTTGTAAGTAATTATACCCTACAACAGCCTTTATCTATACAGTGGAAGGGTAACCGTGTTGTTCATAAGAAATGTAGGCAACATAAAGGTAAATCTAAGGATTATCAATATGAAGTTATTCAAGAGTTTCCACTAAAGGCTGGTTGTAACTGTTACAGTTCATCGAAGCCTAGGAAAAGATCTGCCTATAATACACTGGGAAATCTTCAAAGGTGTATAGCAAGCAAGCTGACCCAGTAAAACAACATGCTGTTCAGGGAGCCAATAGTACTTAAAACAAAGATCTTGTTGTAGGGAAAGCATGGGTTCCAAGAGAGACTAACACTCGAGGACCCATACATCAATGGGTACCTAAGTCATCTTGATTGTCTTACACGTCAAGTTGCCATTTAGACGTAATGATATTTGGTACATCAATATTAGGTGTGCTAGACATATGTCTGGCAACAAGGAGTCACTGAAGGACTTCAAAGACTGGAAATGAGCCAAGGTGGTCTTTGCTGACAATGCTAAAGAAATTACCAAAGGAGTTGGAATCTTCACCAAAGGCAGAATCAGCATTACAGATGTATTCTATGTCCAGGGCTTACAGTACAACATCCTAAGCATAAGCCAATTATGTGATAAGGGATACTCTGTAGAGCTCAATCAAGGAAAGTGAATAATCTGAGATGCCCGCACAAACCAGATTAAACTCACAGGAACTAGAAAAGGTAATATTTGTCTAGTTAATTGGGAGTCTAATTGTGGGCAGCTCACATGCTTCATAACAAAAAGTACCTTTGAACTCAGTTGGCTTTGGCACATAAGGATGAGTCATCTAAACTTCAAGACCATCAGCGTATTGGCTCGTAAAGGCTTATTGACAGGACTACTAGATGTTGCTTACAAGAAAGAGAGTGTGTGTGATCCATGTCAGAAAGGCAAACAAATCAAGAATTCTTTCAAGGACAAACCTACAAGGCCATCACACAAACTACTCGACTTGTTAAATATAGACCTCTTTGGACCAATCGAACCAGTAAACCTAAGTGAGATGAAGTATTCACTAGTAGTAGTTGATGACTTCCTCAGATACACTTCAACTGTGTTTTTTGCCAAGAAATTAGACACTCAACAAAAGCTTCGATATCTCCTAAATCAAATTTAGAATAAGAAAGGTCTCAGTATTATCAACATCGGATCATACAGATGCACTGAATTCACTGACAAGGTCATTGAAAGCTTTTGCAATAACAATGGTATTCATCATGAATATTCAGCTACAAGAAATCCTTAGAAAAATTGCATTGCACAAAGAAGAAAGAAAACATTGAAAGAGGCTGCAAGGACCATGATTGTTGGAGCACAACTATAAGAGATTATGGGCAGAGGCTACCAACCCAGCATGCTATACTCAGAGCAAATGCCTTATCAATAAAGATCTGGATAAGACACCATACGAGCTGTAGCTTGGTAGAACATGAACTTGACTCGGTTTTCATAGTTTTTCAGCCATTCGAACCTTTATAGTTGCAAGTCTACAACTATTGTTAGTGGTAGTATTTCAGATTGTTGAATCCACAAGGAGGATATTTTCAAAGCACGTCGGGTCAATTAATTAATCGATTCAAGCCAAACATAACTTGAGGTTTTGGTATTATCTAATCAAGAAATAAACAAAAGTAATTAAAATTAAGGCGGCTAGGAATATAAGGGAATTTCCAATGGGAGGTTTCACTCCAACCTAAAGTCATGGATGGGAAAATTACACATAAACATTGGGATTGTACGAAAGGCTACACCTAAGTATGGGGATCCCAAACAGTCAGGTTCCCTTCCACCCGATATTTGAGCAATATGCAAGAAAGTCAATAAAATTAACTCACAAGGCTTCCTAGTATGATAAATACCCACATAATGATCCACCAAGGAATAATTAGACATTTAACATGCAACAAAACTCATCCCTAGAGAGTATTGCCTAAGGACGATGCCTTAAATCACTCTAGCTAGGTCAATTTTTATGATTCCGGCCTCTCCACCTTCTCATAAAGCCATTGTAAGGGTCCAAATACTACAAGGGTGGTCAATCCTAAATAGCAAGACATACAATTCCATAAAATCGGCTCTAATACAACAAATCCCCAATTTTAGGCTCAATTCACCCAATTTTCGCCCAAAACCCTAGGTTGGGTTACTCCCAACCATTGAAAATTACAAGACTACTCACACATCATACATAGGAGATAAAACAAACAAAGCTCAACAAAACATAGCAAACCCATCTCAAAATCACATTAGGAATTCAAAAATAACAAAGAGTGAAGCAAGATATAAGATTTCTTAGTCTTTTTTACCTTTAGGAAGCTAAATCTTCAACCAAATACAAGGGTGATGTAGTCGAGCCCTTAAATTCCTAGCCAAATTAGTTTTGTCTTCCACCCAAGTGTAAGATTCTACCAAGAAACTAGGGAGAATTCTATTCTATAGAGAAACTAGAGAGAAAGCTAGCAATTACAATGTAAAACTAAGAAAATGAGTTATGAGAATGATATGGGGGCAAAGGGGAGTGAAAGCTATTTATACTAGCAGCCCTATTGAGCCCTAAATCAGCAGAAAATTACAAGAGAAGTTGGGTCAAAATGTAATAAAATGGAAATATGACTTAAGTTGTTGAAAAGAAGGGAATCCTTATATGCAGGTCCGTTTCTTTGACCGGCGTATTTATCATACTTCCGGTCCGAACATAAAAGTTGTGACCTGTCATCGTAGGGACACTTAGGACTTTGAATCACCTTAATTGGAGCTCGGATGAGGGAGATATGGTGGAAAACCTAGGACGCGCTGCGATTTTTGCCAAATTAGACTCGCCTTGGCTCAGCCCTTGGGGGGCCAAGCCTTAAAAACTTCCTGCCTGGCATACTTGTAGCATACCGGTCCGGTACCACTCACCGGTACCGGTCACCAGTACCGCCCACCGTTACTAGTTGGGTATGGCTGCAGTATTACCCCTGCCGTTGTGCTGTCCAGCCGCGCGTTGTCTCCTTCCTTCGATATTTTCTCCTATTTGCATCCATCTTCTCGCTTAGGTTCCTTCACAACTTTTGCTCGGGACATCTCGAAAAGCATGTCAGAAGTGGCTGGTATGTGCAACGGGCCTCTTGGGAATCCGGCTTCCGTTTTTCCTACAAAATATGGTCAAAATACCTCCAAAAATATGTCAAATCCCACAATTAGGCCTTGATTCACATAAATGTATGACTCGCGCCCTAATTATACATCTAATGCATGTTTTATATTCCAAATACGGCAAGAAAATAGCAAGAAAAATAGCATTTTTCGACGCCGATCATCCCCACAAACTTAAGCTTTGCTCGTCCCCGAGAAAATTAGAGAAAAACAAAGAGTGGA
>JAUEKW010139247.1:0-11099 GCA_032274785.1 Ajuga reptans
ATATGTATAATTATTGAGAATATGCTATTCCAATCTCAACGATAATAATGTCATCAAAACTGAACATAACAATAATTCCATTACAAAGTTGAGAAAATGGACCCTATGTGAAAACATAAATTTTCATACCATAAATTCCTAATTTTCATTCCAGATTAAATTGGGCTCACTATTTTTTTGCCCGATCGAAAAATGTATATCCAGTTGGATAAAGTCGGCAGCTTCTACAATAATTGAAATCATTCAACACTATTGTCCTTGCTGGGGTAGGTGGTAAATAGTAATTTTATTGTACCTAAATGCAAACCAGTTTAAAATTCAGTATAGAGAAATATTCCACCAAATTTTGCCTCAATAGAATGTTCTAAAATATATCACACGGAATTATAATGATGATCCGAAAAAAAGGACATCATGTGAACGTAGGGTTGAAATTAAATCAAATTACTCGAAATTCAACTCGAGATCATTCTATAAAAGCTAGTTTAAACTCTGTTCGATTAAAGAAATCAAACAACTTTGAACATAATTTTATGATTGATAAAATGTAAAGTTCAACTCAAGCTTGATAAATAGAATTCGTTAAGATAAGTAAGAAAATATCAAACTACTCGAGATCAACCCTTGTTGGGACTCCGTTAAAACTCGATTCGGTTAATAATCAAATTACTTTAAACATAATACTCCCTCCATCCCATAAAAAGAGTCATGTTTGATGGATGTTCAACTTTTTATCTTTGGTCAACTTAGTCAATGTACAACTCTTTGCAAGTGAGTGATTGTAATCTTTACCCTTGAAAATTTGTTAAACTCATTAATTTTCCTATTGGCATCAAAGTATTAACATGATTTTATAATGGCATCAAAGTAACTTTTATGGGTAATTAACTTTGATTTTTCAAATATGACTCTTTTTATAGAACAAAAAATTATTTTGATACATGACTATTTTTATGGGACGGAGGGAGTAATACGTTCGAGTCTATTCCACTCATTTTCAACTTTGTGAATGGCAGTTTCTTATTTCATTTTTTTTTCCTTTTTATGACTAGTATTATTTACTGAAGACATTATAATTATATTTACAATTCATCATGTTGGGTTACAAACTTTTTTTTTTTAATATTTAATTTCCCATGAATTGATCACTAAATAGTTTTTCAACACATGGATTGGGCTGCTTGATGGTGGAACTTGTCATGTTTCTGGACTTGGACATCTCTTAGCAGGCCTGCCTAGCACAAAAATTAGGCCCAATAGATTCATTTCACCATATCCACTATTTTATCACATCATAGTTATTTGAAAATCCTATCTTTGATCTAATACATTTGTATAGTATTATATATAGGATAATTCTATTGACAACCTACAAATTTCTCTCCACAGCCACAATATACATAAATTTCCTTTTTTACCCTTCAATATTGTCTTGTTCTCGAAACACAAAAGATTACTGTTATATTATTTCACAGCCTTTTTCTGAATCTTGTGTCTTGTTCTCGAAACACAAAAGATTACTGTTGTTCACCGTTGTTAGTAATTATCTGCCCCTGCTTCAGAAGATAATATCTAAAGAGGAAAAAAAATTCAAATGCTACTTAAAAATTTAATTTTCATTCCTCCCCTGTTCAAACCCCATCTTCCTCCTTTATACTTTTTTTCCTTCTTTTTTTTCCCACAGATGCGTAGACCCACAGAAAGAAAATATTTTCTCTTGAATTTTCTCTTGAAATTGAAGTTATATGTATTTTATACCAATCCTTACTAACTATTAAAAGAAAATCGCAGGTACACATGTCAGTCATATATCTACTTAAACTCCTTAAAAATAGCTTCTGACACGTGTCACTCTAAAAAAAAATTGACCAATTAATTAATTATGCTTCTTATCTAGAAAACAGTTTATTTGGCTTCCACTAAAGAATGTTGCATATAAATCCGCACAAAACTCGGACAAAACAAAACTGCCGCAAAATTTTAATTTATAATTTCCAGATTGTTTTAGTTATTTTTCCAGATGTAAAGTTAAAAATAAATTAATAATTTATTTTTTAACAATTAAAAACTTAATATGTTAAGACACAGTAACAACAGTAACAATACTATTTAATCATCTTACTGATTTTAAAATAATGGTATATCAATAATCAACAATATAATAATTAATCATTTAATAATAATAAGAAAATAACAATAAAATAAAAGAAATAATTTGATACTAAACATCACAATATAGCAGTTTATTACATATAAACTGCAATTTCCACTATTTCCGAGAAATGTGCAGTTTTATTTGTAAAAAACTGCAAACTACAACTACAACTCACAACAACGCCACGTTCCTACATTTTTGTGATTCACTTTCATATACTCTCTATATACAAACAATTACAGATTATATGTAATGAACTGCTACTATCCACTATCTCACTGAAAAACTACACGTCTTTCAGTTTTCTTCACCTCTTACAATCTCTATATATATAGAACCTTACTTAAAATTGAAATCACAAATTCATTTTTGCAAATATTATACTGCAAAAATACCATAAAAATATCACTCACTGAAGCAATGGCTCCTTTTTTCAGTTTGGTTAGGGATGTTAATCCTTCAACTTCATTGTGGGCAATGCGTTTGAGGGTTGTTCGCGCATACGAGGTACCTGCTTTTGGCAATCAACCAGACAGTTCGAGTTATGAAATCATATTTCATGACAAAGAATCAGAAAGAATTCATGCAACCGTGAAGGCAACTACATTGAAATGCTTGAGCACAAAACCTATGGAAGGTCATATCTATGCTGTAAAAGACTTTTTGGTGACTGAAGATCGCATGAAGTTCAAAACTACTGACAACCCATTGAAGATCATATTTCTGCGCAAGACTAAGATCCAAGAAGTTTTTGATGAGTCCTTTCCAAAATCAACTTTCATTTTCACGCCTTTCAACAAATTTGCAACAATGACAGAAACACCTCAGTTCAAACTGTTTGGTAATTCTTCTAAACTTATATCTCACTCCTATTAAACTAAACATAATATATTAATATCTAAATCTAATTTTTTTTCTTTTACAGATGTCATTGGAAAACTGAAATCCTGTCAAATTTCTCCAACTTTAACAGCAAATGGGAAACGAATTGAGTTTGAGATTGAAGACATGGAGTTATTACATTACCTTTTTTTATTAATGTTTGTGCTAATTATTTGAAATACTAACGGTTTAATTACTATTTTTTCTTCCTCAGCCAAAATCAACTGTCATGCACCCTATGGGACAATTACTGTGATGCATTGACTCCATATATAGATCACACGTCATCTGAAAATGTGGTGGTTATCATTCAGTTTGGTCGAATGTCAGTTTTTGGAGGTATTCACATTTACAAAATTAAAACAACTTACATTTTTCCTTATAAACAAATGCATGACACAATTTTTTAAAAAAATTGCAGGAAATGTGAAGTTCTCCAACACATTCAATGCAACTAAGGTTTACGTAAATGGGAATGATGCTGAAATCGAAAAATACAATCTGAAGTACAATATAACTCAAGTTTCCTCCATTAAATGATAAAACTAATCTTATATTTATTTTGTTGAATCAATATGCATTGTTTTGTAAAGGTTGAAGGATGCTGGAATCGGAAGCTCTAAAATTGAAACATTTCATAGCACTTCTGCACTTGCATTGGCTGATGAGTTTAAAACCGGAAAGGCTGTAGTTAAAAATATTGCTGAAATTATTTCATGCACAGAGGTATTTATATCTTTCTATTCATTTAACTGTATCATTTCTTTGATTCGACATTACTAAATTAATGTTCATATTAATTTTTAGCCCGGAATCTACTGGGTGCCTGCAACTATTATGGAGCTTGAAATCTTAAGTGATTGGTTCTATCTAGCATGCAAGTTCTGCTCAAAGAAGCTAACCCCGGTGAATGGAGTATACTTCTGCAGCAAATGTATAAGGACCATAAAGGATGGGATTTACAGGTTCTAATTGCTTCTACATTGCTATCCAATAAATTATTGTTTATCTTATCTATATTTAACTTAAATGTCATAACATTTTTCCTTAGGTATAAGCTTCAAGTTTCAGTGATGGATAAGAGTGGATGTGCCCAATTCATTCTTTGGGACAAGGAATGTATAGAGTTGATCGGAAAATCTGCTGTTGAGATAAAAGACGCTAATGTAGGACTTACTAAACTTATTCTTACATGAATATTATGATCTAATTTTATTTATTTGTCAAAAGAATAATTTGTACATTTTAAATAATTTGCAGGAGGAAGCGTTCGACTATGTTCCAAAAGAGATTGAAAATGCACTGACTGAACGTTCTGGACTTTTTAAAGTCCAGGTTAAGGACGGAGACAACCAACGAGAATTTGTCACTTACAGTGTTGCAAAGATTACTCTAGATCCCATTCTCATTACCAAGTACAGTGACAAATACATTGAGTCCAAGGTCAGACATTTAACATTTAAGCAGCCATTTATACAACTATATTTTGTATGCGTACTAACCAGTTTCTAATACATAACAGGGGAAGGAAATTCAAGAAGATGATGATATTTTTCGAAGTGATGATTGTAATACAGTTGATGCACATAACATGGTGGAGTATACATGTGAGAAAGAGTTTGAAAGTGATGGTGATACAATAATGGTGAAAAACAATGCAGTGATTGAAAACGTTGAGCTTGGAGCTAGCAAGAAAAGAAAGAGGATTGTGAAGAAGGAGAAATGATAGTTTGAAAATATTTTATGAAATGAAGTTGGCATGTTTTAATTTCTGAAATTATGTGTTATAGGTGAAACATTGTGTTTGATTTTATTCTATGTTTAGGTTAAGTTATTGTCATTTGGTTTGTTTAATTTCTAAAATTATGTGTAACTAGGTGAATGAATGTGTTTGATTCTGTTACCTATATGTTTGAATGAGTTTTGTTTTATGAAAAATAGTTGTTTATTTATGAAAAAGTAATCAAATTATCAAAAAAACAAAGTTTCTGTTAAAAATATTGGGCCTGTTAAACAATTAAATTACTGGCCCTATTGATAAAAATATTTGGAAAATAAAACAACAAATAATTATTGTGTTTAGATTAGAACAAGATTAACAATTACAGGCAAAATATTTATTATTCTATTTTAATAAATTTCGAATATATTAATGTCCCTATAAATACCCATATGACAAACCATAAATAAATAATATTGTTACATTTTAAAAAAGTAATTGGCAGTGTTCAAATATATTGTTGCATGTTAAAAAAGTAATGGAACTCAATCATCCCCATAAATTAGGCCTGTTAAAAGTAGTTGGTTTGTTAAATAAAAACAATGTTTGGTACGTTGAAAAAAACTAGGCTGTTATTCAGCATGTTAGTAATATATTATTCCAAGATAAAAATATTGTTCATGTTTAAAAAGACAGCATTGCTGTAAGTAAAATAAATATTATTGAAAACGTAAAAAAATATATTAAAAACACATAAATTAAAAATATAATTATTTTGTTCATAATAGAACAACATTAAAAACAAATATTGAAACAAATATAAAGTGCTCTACATAATATATGTTCACTCATTACAAACCACACATATACTATTTTATTTTAATAAAATTAAAATATATTAATGTCCAATAAAAACCCATATTATAGACCAAAAATAAATAAGATTGTTACATTTTAAAAATATATTGTTGCATGTAATTAATGTGTTGAAAATATATTGTTACAAAAAAATTAATTAATGTGTTTAAAATATGTGTACAATAAAACAACTAATTCAGCATGTTGAAAATATTATTCCAAGGTATAAAAATAAATATTAAACAAAAATTTATTATTTTATTTTTTTGAAAAATCCTAACATATTAATGTGCCTATGAAAATGCGTATCAACAGTCTTGCATGTTAAAATGTATTGTTTCATGTTAAAACATATAAATATTGGGCCTCTTAAAAACCAATGAAAGACAAAATATGGTACCCTTTAAATATATCAGTTGTTTTATATATAAACATTTTTTGGTCTGTTAACATTTCGGACCCACTAACCCAATTTCAATGCCCCACTAACATTTTTTCTCCACTATCCCATTAACAATTATTTCAGTTACAAATTTTACATTATTTATATATGAGTCTAAATTATAATCAATACAAACACACAATATTTACAGTCAAAAATTCCTATTTCATGCTACACATCTCACAGCAGTAAACCAAGGAAATATTTGACATACCTTATAAAATAAGATGTCTTCAGTCTGCATGCGAGTACAAGAAGTCACTCCAAATAGCACTCCTGAAATCCTGTTTGTTCGATTGATTCGTTGTTATCACGTTCCAGTACCTGGAAATGCATTATTCATCAGTAGCATAGAATGTGTTTTCGAGGATTACGAGGTAAAAGCTTATATTTATGTTTGTTTATGTAATATTTCAAATTTTATAATATTTTAAAAATGTTTTATAGGGGGGCAGAATTCACGCTACAATTCATGGTTCTTCGCTACTAAATTTGATAGTAAATCCAGCTGTTGGTTATTTGTATGGCTTAAAAAACTTCATTGTTCATGAAGACCAAAGACCATTCCGTACAACAACAAACAACTATCAAATCACATTCACTACAAACACAATTATGGTTGAAGTCATGGCCACATACTACATTCCTGAACAGCTACAGGTTATTTTCTACAACATTTTAAATATATTTTTTTTGTTTTATAGAAATTGTATATTAATCATACAAGAATTTTTTTTAGGTTCAAAGATATACAAGAAGAGTTCTTATTCGCACCATTTCCTGCCTAAGAACTTGGTTGTATTGTGCATGTGCAGAATGTCTACAATGTCTACAAACCACGGGAAATTTCAATGTTTGCACCAATTGCAAAAATAGAGAAAATGATGGACCACAGAGGTATAAAATACAAACACTAAATATATATTTTTTACAAATAAAAACAGTTACATGTTATTGTTTTTTATCAACAGGCCAAAAGTCGAAGTAATTCTTCAAGACGATTCAGGCACTCCACAGCAAACTTTCTGGGATAAAGATTGTGCTCAACTAATGAACATTTAATAGGATCGATATTGCAACTATTCAGATTTTAGCAGTTACAAGAGATGATAGCTTAGTTTACACTTTTTCAATTCAGTTCAGATGTATAAATTATGCTTTACATTCATCAAATTATGTAGCTTGCTGATGTACTTACATTTTTTTTCCCATCAATTTAACATATATAAATACATAATTTTTTTCTACTCTTAATATGTCATTCACAACAAAACAATTATAGTATCTATATCATCATTTATAATGACAATAAAGTTGAAATTTGACAAAAACAAAATATATTCAATTTAAAAAAATAATCTTTCAAATAACAATGGTATTGCAAATAAAAAATTTCAGCAATGTTTTCAAGTTACAAACAAACTATAAATCTTTCAATTAATTCAAGTGTAGTGAATGCAATTATCTTTTTTTAAGAACGGATTCCTACAAATATTTTTCCAAAAACTTAATTGCCACAATAGAAAATTATGAGAAATTAGTAGGAATAAAACAAAATATAAAAAAAAATTACATCAAACAATTAAAATAAAATAAATTTTCTATCTTTGTTAAGAATTAATTCTTCCCAATATTATTCCAAACAATGTTAATGACATGATATATAAATATAAAAAATTAGTATGTAAAAAAACAAAAAAAAATGTAGCAAACAATTAAAATATAATAAATTGTAACTATCGTATATTCAAGAATAAATATCATAATAAAGTTATAAAATTAAAATTTTAAATTTTTCCCAACATTTATAAATTAATATTTAAATGTTTCTAAATTATTAAATTAATATTTTTCCGAAAAATATAAAGCAGTTACAAAATACATTTAGTAGAAATATAATTTCTAAACATAAATCAGCAGTTATACATAGTTCTCCACAGATAAAGAAAAAGCAGTTTCTGAACCAAAAACAAATACAGAACCTGTCCGATTAAGATTCAGAATCCATTGTTACAATTTAGATTTCAAATATCAACAAATGCAGAATTGAAGACGGGAGTACGATTAGCTACAGAAGGTAAATTATTTTTCTAACTTAACCATTATCTAAAATGACTGTTTATGAAACACAGCTTTTTACATGATCTTCAATGTTCTTATTATATCCATGTCATATATTTCATATGATATTTATTTGAATAAAATGATGATACATTTACAATTGTTCTATTATTATAATTAAATAATGTCAGTTTCTATACAAATAGACATTCAAAATGTTCATCAACATTCTAAGGTAAACATTGATTACATACAGAGAAACTGAACATGGAAAAAGATCGAGTTAATCAAAACTTATCTTAGAAGCTTATAGAGAGGGTATCTGCATTTCAAATCTTCGTTTGTTTTTATACCTGCCAGTAAGATTTGAATAATAAGATTAGAATAGTCACAATAATTTTTTTTAATTATTGAAATATTTAGAAATATATAATCTAGAAAAAAAAACTTAACTTTAAGTGTACATTCGCCCTCATCTTTGATAGCTTTCTCTGTAACCAAAACACAATGTTTAAATCTCTAAGGCAATTAGTCCGATTATCATAGGCACTTAACAGATAATACAGTTTGCCCTACTCCATTGTTTTTCTAATAATGTTTTTTAGATTTTGTCAAATCCGGCCATCTGTGCTTTCTGAATATTGTCACCTAAAAAATAATGGTTTTAGGTGATTCAGATCAAAGCATCAGACCTATTGTCAACGAATTTGTTTTTCTACAAATAACTTAAAAAAAAAAAAAATTGGATACTAAAGATTCAGATCTAAAACAGAACATTTTGCACACCTCAATCTGTGCTTCATGAATATTGTCACCTAAAATCTAACTATTTTAGGTGATTCATTTCTTAGCAAGAGAGAAGCTTACAATTTAAAAACAAAAATCAGCTTCTAACATTCGAAACTTATACAAAAAATTAGCTTCAAACATACGAAACTTTAACAAAAAAAATCTGTTTGAAACACACAAATATGTGCCTATAAATCAATAAATCTGTGCATCCTGAATATTGTCACCTAAAATATTCTTAATTTAGGTGATTCAGATATAAGCAACAGACCTACTGCCAACTAAGTTGGTTTTTCTACAAAAAACAACTTACAAAAAAATTAAAATTTCAGATATAAAGATGAGGATTGATTCCGAATTCCTAATTATTATTTGCCTTCCACAGTCTGTTTGAAACTTAATTAAACATATAATAAGCTTCAAAAACACACATCCGAACAGTTATAACCTCAACATGTGCTTCCTGAATAGTAACGCCTAAAATCAAATTATTTTAGGTGATTCAGATATTAATCACAGAGAGGTTGTTCGCTTAAGAAAATAGACCATAACAGCTAGAAGCACTTCGTCTAAAATCTAAAATCTGTAAATTATACCAGATCTGACAATTATTTCACTACATATTTATTTTTTTACAAAGCAATTTAAGATATCGGACAGTAAAGAGACAGATCTACCATCTATTTTTAAGATGAAGATCAATTACATAGTCCTAATTTTATTTTCCTTCCCCACGCTTTGAAGCCTAATAAACTCACAATCAGCTTCAAAAACACATATTCTAACAGTGAAAACCCTCAAACCATGCTCCCTGAATATTTTCACCTAAAATCAAAGTATTTTAGGTGATTCAGATATGAGCAACAGAGAAGCTCTTCGTTTTAGAAGATAGAGCATAAGAGAGAGTAGAGAGGATTCACATATCAGACGTTTCAGAGAAATGTGTTGTAGAAGACGGTGGAAGAAATAAAGAGAGGCGGTGGAAGAAATAAATAAATAAAATAAAGAAGATATTCTAAGCATGGATGATTCCAGAGTGTTGATTAATTGGTAAATATTGCGATCACACCCCATATGATATAAGTTCTACTAGACGACGAGTTAACAAAGGTAAATATTGCAGGACGTTGACGGCGAGTTCATGTAGGTTATATATATAAGAGAGATGTAGGGCATATATCTACTTAATGGGCTGCTATAAAACATATTGGGCCATCGTGAATATGTGATGAATATATAAAACAAAAAGTCCAACTTCGATATATTTGATTAATTGGGCCGCTTTTTAATTAAAAAAAAAAACGGCCCAGTCCTTATCAACACACTCTTATTAAATTCGGCCCACTATGTATTAAATATATTTGGGCTTTTATATTTATGTTTTATTAAGTTAAATATGGGCTTTTTCATTTATGTTTTATTAAATTTAATATGGGCTTCATGTTTATTAATTCAATTTCATCTTTAATGATTGATGAGCCTTTCTAATATATATGGATTTATCGTGAAATAATTTACCTTATTTTAATTTTAATTTAAAAGAGTGACTGCAAAGAGATATATTGTGGTTGTATTTAGAATTATCCATTATCTATTATTGTATTAATTAATATCATAATTGTATCAATGCAACTTCTAATTGAGGACAAACAATTAGACATCTGAAGCGACATATATTTATGTCAGTACAAATAAACATTACAACTTTAATATCTAAATGTTTATATTTACCTTACAGTGTTTATTGTCGCCTAAAACTTTAACTTCAATAAATATTACATTTACACTAACAACTTTTTCATATTAATAGATTTAAAATAAACATCTATATTTAAAAATGTTTGATTTAAACTAATTTTGATTTGAGAGTTTTTATTTTATTACATTTTGTTAAGTAATATAGATCTAAAAGAAATTTGTTTAAATTTTATTTTATTTTTTTAATATTTATATGGAATAAAAAATTTATAATTTATTTTTGTATATATATTTATATTAATGCAACTATTTTATATATTTTAAATAAGATATAGCAACTTTATTAATCACCTAATTCATATTTTTTTCAGTACTACTTTGGAAAACTATGGATAAAGACTCATCGCAGGAAGCCAGAAATGTACGAAAGGAGCGATTGGACAAAAAGCGCAAGAAATATGTCACAGGTACATTACTAATATTATTTACTTATT
>JAUEKW010139258.1:0-19739 GCA_032274785.1 Ajuga reptans
CCGAAAATGTGATCTTCTGTGTGACTACAACACACCACATTTTCTACAATATAAGATAAGAGACATACTTGCAATCAATAAATAAAGCAATAATGTGATGAATACATTTATTTCAGATAATAAGAAAATTAAATATACATCCATAAAGCGCACTAAAAGTTTGCTTTAATGTATACTCTATCAGACGGTTAGTTGATTCCGAAGTCTGCTGAAGGATTGGATGCTTAAGGGTTTGATCAGCTATTTGATGGATGGAGGGAATGTGTTGGACGCGGAGTTGGCCTGATAGTACTTTTTCCCGAATGAAATGGAAGTCAATTTCAACATGCTTTGTGCAGCCATGAAGAATCGGATTGGAAGCGAGGGCGATGGTGCTTTGATTGTCCACCCATACAACAGGTGGTCGGGTGGACTTGATCCGTAATTCAGTGAGAAGTTTTTGAAGCCAGAGGACATCCGCAACAACATGAGAGAAGCTGCGATACTCGACTTCAGTGCTAGATCGAGAGACGGCTTGTTGTTTTCGAGACTCCAAGAGACAATATTCTGACCGAGGAAGATGCAGATGCCGCTCATGGATTTGCGATCATCTAGGTCGCAGGCCCATTCGGAATCAGAAAAGGCCGTGATGTTTAAATTTGGTGATCGACTGATATGAATGCCAAAATTGGCGGTGCCGGCAAGATATCAAAGAATCCTCTTGAGAGCCTTCCAATGTGTGTCCATGGGATTGGACATGTATTGGCTGACCTTGTTGACACTAAAACTGATCTCCGGATGTGTAATGGTGACATATTGAAGCCCACCAACAAGGCTGCGATATTGTTTACCGTCAAGGTGAGGAGAACCTTGATGCTTTGTAAGAACGGGAGAGGTGATCATGGGAGTGGAGAAGTCTTTTGCACCGTTCATCTCGGCTCGAGCCAATAAGTCAGAAATATATTTGGATTGATTGAGGTGGAGACCGGCAGGTATGTGTGTAAACTGAATTCCCAAAAAATGAGATGGAGTGCCGAGATCCTTCAAGGAGAAGTGCTGACTTAAGTTGGCAACAAGATTGTTAATATGAACCAAAGAATTGCCAGTGACTAGAATATCATCGACATATATGAGTATGTATAAGTGGACTGTACCAGCAAACCGGTAAAAGAGGGAGCTATCGGCCTTGGATTCGTGAAAGCCGACGGTGCTAAGGACATATTTTACTTTGTTGTACCAAGCCCGGGAAGCCAATTTCAATCAGTAAATTGCCTTGTTGAGTTTACACACAAGAGGGGTTGCATGAGTTTTCTTCAAATCCGGGTGGTTGTTTCATGTAGATGTCTTCAACAAGATCTCCATTGAGAAAGGCGTTGTTGATGTCAAGCTGTCTAAGAGGCCAGTTGAAGGTGACGGCCAAGGATAGGATGACTCGAATGGTTGTGGGTTTGACGACTGGACTAAAAGTCTCTTAAAAATCAAAACCAGGAGCTTGTGTGTAGCCTTGAGCTACTAAGCGAGCTTTGTACAGCTAATAGAGCCATCAGCATGGCATTTGATTTTGAAAATCCATTTATAGCCGATGATATTTTTGTTGGGAGGTGGAGTTAAAACCCAGGTGTTGTTTCGAAGCAAGGCAAGATATTCTTCGGTCATGGCTGTTTTCCAGTGGGGAGTAGCCATAGCTTGCTGCACATTTTTTGGTTCAAGCTCAAGGTCAGTAGAAAGGTGATAAAGTTTTAGCTTAAAAATACCTGCCTTCGATCGTGTGAGCATGGGATGAGTAGGAGCAGCAGCGGAAAGGTCGGGATCGGGTTCATATGGTGGCTCTTCCTCTTGTCCATGCTCAATGGAGGATGGTGGAGTACCTGCAAGCATTGGTGATACAGTATCTTGAGTGGGAGTGTGTGGGGGTGGTGTGAGATGTATCAGATGATTGTAAGTCAGTGGGAGGTGGAGTGTGTGGAGGTAAGTCTGGTAAATTAACTAAAGGTACAATAGTAGGTGAAATAGAAGAAAATGACAAGATAGTGTCTTTGTGTTGGGTTAACTCGGAATGAGATTGGTGACTAGCGTAGGGAAAAATACCTTCATCAAACCGCACATGTCTGGTAACTACTACTCTTCCAGTTGGAAGAAGGACTTTGTAACCTTTATGGGATGAACTGTAACCAATAAAGACTCCGGGGTTTGAACGTGGGAGAAGTTTGTACGGGTTATTAGGTCGGAGGAGGGGATAACACAAGGAACCAAAGACTCGAAGATGGGTGTAATCTGGCGCTTTGTTGAACAGTATAGTGAAAGGGGATTTGTAGTGGAGACCTTTGGCCGAGATACGGTTGATTAAGTATGTTGCTGTACTAAAAGCATCATCCCAAAATTTTAATGGAAGATGAGATTGGGACAGTAAGGAGAGACCCATTTCGATAATATGACGATGTTTGCGTTCACTAGTTCCGTTTTGTTGGGGGTGTAAGGGCAAGAGACTCGGTGGGTAATGCCGGAATTTTGTAGGAGTTGGGTTAGGGCTTGGAATTCTCCTCCCCAGTCACTCTGGAATTTTTTTATTCTTTTATCAAATTGATTTTCAACAAGTGCCTTAAAATAGACGAAGGCTTGATACACATCAGATTTAAGGGTTAGAAAATAGACCCATATAAATCTGTTGTAGGCATCAATGAAACAGACGTAATACCTAAAACTATTTCTGGAAGTGACTGGGGATGGCCCCCAAAGATCAGAATGTATGAGTTGAAGAGGTTCTGTGTAGTGTGTTTCTGAATTAGTAAAAGGTAATTTGTGGGCTTTAGTGAGTTCACACGGTTCACATAAACTGAAAGTTCTTTTTATTACAAAAGGGTGTTTACACTGATGGAGAATTTTCTGGACAACATCATAACTAATGTGCCCTAGTCTCTTATGCCACAAATCGACATCAGTGGACTTAGCTAAAGAAATGGAAAAAACAGCAGAAGGAAGCTTAAAGCTAGAATGGCCTCTAGGAGAATTGGAATTCTTGGCCTTAGGGAATTCAAACTTTTGAAGACTAAACTGGTACAGTCCATCCTTAAGCGTCCCGTGTAGTAGTACCTCCTGTGTAGCCTGGTCCTTGACAAGACAAAAATGAGGGTGAAATTCAAAATATACGTGGTTATCAAGTGCAAATTGTGATACGCTAATGAGATTTTTTGTGATATTTAGAACATGGAGAAGATTTGTGAGTAGAAATGGTTTAGCGTGATGTGAGTAAGAGTTAGAAGAAACAAGATACGTATTACCAATGTGTGAAATAATCTCACCACTTCCATTACCCATGTGCAGTCTGGTAGAGCCTCCATATTCACTCGGAGAGTTTAGGTTGTTGAGGTCATGGGAGACATGATTCGAAGCTCCGGAATCGGGGAACCACCAATTTTCATTTCCAGCATCAATAGTACATGTGGCTCCTGCAGACTGAGCCATGTTGAGCTGAGGGTTTCGGCCAAGGTTGGCTCTCCTTTGGTTAGGGAAGTTTCGCTGAGCAGTATTATGATTCTGCACTTGATTATTAGCTTCGAAATTTTCATCGAATTGATACCAGCACTTGTCGGCAGTGTGGCCAGCAATGTGACACACTTGGCAGATCGGTCTGTTGGATTGAGTTCTGCCTCCGCGACCTCGATACGCTCCTCTTTGGCCACCACCTCTGTTGTCTCTGGAGTTGTATCCACCCCTGCCATTGGTGTTTTGTTGGGGTACACCAGTGTTTCTGCCACGTTTCCATGGGTAACGGTGTTGAGAGAGGGTTGCGACCATTCTATGTTGACTCCTTGTCCAACAGTGTGTTCTAACCTTGATTCGAAACTCAGCAACAGTGCTTGAACATCTCCTACATAGTAGGATCCTGGTTTAGAGGTGAGAGTGACCATCACAGGCTCATATTCAACACCAAGTCCTGCAA
This sequence comes from Ajuga reptans, assembly GCA_032274785.1. Lineage (NCBI taxonomy): Eukaryota > Viridiplantae > Streptophyta > Magnoliopsida > Lamiales > Lamiaceae > Ajuga > Ajuga reptans. The sequence continues at coordinate 3,920 of JAUEKW010139258.1, forward strand.
GGACGTGCAGGATCTTGTCTTGATCGGATAGCTTATAGCCAATAGATGCTAGAACATCACAGCATCCTTTTACTTTGTTGAGATAGTCCCGCATGCTCAGTCCTCCTTTCTTCAGGGTTTGCAGCTGCAGTTTGTACTGCATCATTCTAGCTTGGGATTGGCTAGCAAAATTTTCTTCTAAAGTATTCCAAATCTCATAGGAAGTGCTTAGTCCAACCATCAAAAGCAAGATACTTTCCGAAAGAGACGACAGGATCCATGAAGCAAGAATTTGGTCCTGTCTGATCCATGCCAACTGAGCAGCATTGATTTGTGATTCCTGACCATCTTCTGTGGAAGGAAGTATGGCTGGTGATGTTTCATATTGGGTGATGAAACTTTCGAGCCCATAGCCTTTGATGGCAGTAAGGATTTGTTGCTTTCTGATTAGGAAGTTGTTTTCATCAAGCTTGATGCTAACGAGTTGATTTTGGGGGTAAATTATGGCAAGCTGGGGTGAAGTTGGTGTGGTTTGTGGTTCTGTGGTGGTGGCATCCGAGGCAACAGTCTGATTTTCAGCCATAGGTTATAGGGTAGTGGGAATAGGATGAAAGGTTAGGATCTTTAGGCTCTTGATACTATGAAAGATATCAATGAAAGTGATAAATGATAAAAGCTGAAAATAGAAAGAGTGTGAATATGGTTTTTGCAGACTGCATTGATAACCCACAGATGTTCAATATATACATGCACTCTTTAACCCTAGGGTTTTAGTGCGCCGTCTACCAACTCCTATCTACCTAGTTCTGATATTGATACTTGTCAAGATCCTATATACACAAGTACTACATAATACAGGAGCTCTCTACTTTTCTGTTACACAAACATCCAACAACATTAAATGCAGCCAGCTCCTTTTTCTTTCTTGACCGTTGTACAAGCTTGGGCTCCAAGCTCTCCTTCTGTTGATTGTCCAGGTCAGCTTCCAAGCTAGCATCCCTTGTGGTTGCCAAGTCAGCTAAAGGTTGTGTGCATGCAAAGCATGCAGCGTTACCACTTCCTCCAACAGGAAGGTATAATGTTCTCATTAGTTGAATGATGGATCTGATTGCTTGTTTTAACAAAAGTTGCTGAAGCTCTTTATGAAATTCTACCAATTTTGAATGTCAAGTTTCATGGAGAAGTGATCTGGGTGATCCAATATGTGACCTCTATTGATAATCTTATCAATGTATCTTCTTCCACTAGGATGGCATTTACGCATACATAAGCTGTACGTTTGCTTTTTTTCTATTTTACGCTATGTCTTTCTAGAGCCACCTGTAAATTTCTTTCCGTCTTCTTTTTTCATAAGATTGCAGATCCTTTAAAGATAAGATTGGAGAGATCAAGGAATCTCTGGCGGACGACAGTGAAGAAGGGGACACTGCTGCCGAACTTATTGAGAAGTTGAGCGTTGAAGGAAAAGACAAAGAAGAGAAAACTGAGGCCGAAGAAGAACATGCCCATGAGAAGTAGGGTCCGCAGAAAGCCGACCGCTTTGAGTTCTTACCCAAATGCTCACCAACATAAGTCTACTTTTAAGTTCTTTTAGTCGCATCATATATACTGCTCCTTTTCTACAAGTAGACTCACTACTTTTTGATCTCATGAAATTTTTGCCCGGATCGACCCGACAAAAAGTGATGTCCCGGCAGGCTAGGTTGGGACAGGCACCCGTGCTACTTTGGTGTTCATCTGATTTAGAAAAATAAAATTATTGGTCAAATCATGCTTAGATGGGGTGGGCTCGTGTCGGGCTTTTGGCGGTTTCGGTTTGATGCGGGTACCCGAACAGCTAAAACTCTAACTAGCTGATCTTATGGGTACCCGACCCTGCGGGTATCCAACCAGCTGAAACGCTAACCACCTGAAACTATAAATTTTCTTTTCAAGTCGAGTATCCGAGACACCCGACTGGGTATTGAAACCCGACCCAACAAAAAAATGGCCAATCCTACTTAGATGTGTTGTTTTTGCAGTAGCTATTCCACTAGTCCAATGCCTCGAGAGTTTGGAACTAGAATTTGATTCAAAAATTACCTTTATTCTTCCCGCCTTAATTAGTTGTAGGGATGCAAGTCAAATTAAATATTTCTGATTTGATTAGTGATTCAAATTCGATTAAGATGATACGGATTCGAAAAATTCGAATTTGAATTCGAATACGAATTAATTTTTTTGATTCGTGTATTATTCGAATCCGAATACAAATATAGGTGTATTCGATTCAATAATTCGAATATTTAATTTGTTTATATATTATATATTTTTAAATATATCTTAAATTCGAATATTATATATTTTTTGAAAAATATATAATATATATAATACTAAATATATTTAAAAATAATTTATATAGATAATATATATATATATATATTATTAAAAATTTCAATTGAAAAATGAAATAAACATAATATTTGAGTATTTTAAAAATAAAAATATATAAAAATAAAAATAAAAAAAGAACTTTTCGAATCTCGAATTGAATATATTCAAAATTTTGTTTCAAGTATCGAATTCGAATATATTCAAGTATCGAATATATTTAAGTATCGAATTCGAATATTCGATAATTTTCACGAATTCGAATCGAATTCCGTGTTGATGATGGGCTAACAACCTTCCCTTAAATGAGTTGGGCTGTTTGAGTAGGCTTTTAAGTCTTTCTATACTTGGGCTTGCCCTCATTTAATGGTGCATTTTATTCTATGTTGTACCATGTTAATATTGTATATAGATTTGCTAAAATCGGCTCGGTCGATGGGTCGGGTCAGAACCCAGCCTGCCCGATATTTTAGGTGGGGTAGGCCATATAATTCTTGGACTGAAATGTCATTGGGCCCAATAGGCTTAACCTGATGGGCTGTGGCTTGGCCTGATTTGGCCCAACATATGATAGCCCGGCCCGAATTGCCAAGATTCTTATTTTGATTAATTAATTAAATTTTGCTCTGATTTTTCTTTTCTGAGTTTTAGATTTTTATTTAAATTTAATTTATTTTTAACGTTTTTAAGAATTAGTTGAGTTGTAACTAAAAATTAGTAAAATAATTCCTTTATAAGAAATATTAATTGAGTTTTTATTATAAAAATACAACCAATCACTTTATTTTATTTGACATGAATTCTTAAACATTTTCTTTATTTAATTTATGCAGGGGCGAAAAATAACTTTTTAAATAATGAACATACTTTATTAAATTAAATGCAAAAAATCAATATCTATTTTGTAGGATTGTTTCTCGGTGAAGTAGGATTGTTTCTCGGTGTGTCCTTCACAATGGTCACACTTGCTCCTTAAATAGAAAAAATAAGTAATAGGAAAAAATACTACTATACACATATGACGTCACTCTATGCATCATTTTGCATAATGATACAACATATGACGTCACTCTATACACATATGACGACTGTTCTCCAAGAGGGATCCCTGCAGAAATTCTATGGTTAGAAAATCTGGTAGATAATTAGATTTGCCAGCAATGTGCTCAATATCAAAATCAAAGCAAGCAAATATTGATTGCCATCTAGCAAAAATTTACTTAGAAGCGATTATTTTCACATCTTTAGTTAGTATATCTTTTGTAGATTTGCAATCCATTCTTAATAGGAATTTCTTATTAAGGAGGCCACTTTTAAATTTAGTGATACATTTAACAATGGAAAAATACTAAATTATGGAATATTTGATTACTATCATATACGATGCATTGTTGAAATATTTACAATTTCCTTAATGTGCAATGTATTGTTGAAATATTTGCAATTTCCTTAATGTAATAGAGAATGACCATGTTCAGAAAATGGGAAACCACATCTCTTTCACTGCAATTTTTTTTTAATTTTTTTTTATGCATATTGAATAAATACTTCACATACTACATACCCAACACATATCAAAAGTCATCATTTTTTGTTTCTACTATACTTTAAAAAGGGTCTGACCCGTGCATCGCGCGGGTGGACAACTAGTTTTTGTTAAAGATATTACTTGAAAGTAGATGATGAGATTTCAATATTCAATATGGAGGGTCTTTTTGTTAAAGGTATTATTCGAAAGTAGATGATTTGATTTCAATATTCAATATAGAGGGTTATAAATTGTGTACTCGTATATAAATTTGATGGTGAAAACTTATATAAAAATTGTTAAGAACACATTAAGCTTAAAAAAAACATAAGAATTGTCAAGTTTTTAAGGAAAAATATTACGATTTACTAAAAAAATATTACAATTTCTAGAAAAAAGTATTACTATTAAAAGTAAAAGTAACAAATACTTTTTTTTTTTAAAAGTACAATTTTTTTTCTTCTTCTGAAAAACATATTATTTTTTCCCAAAGTAATATTTTTAAAGTAATCCAACTAAACAATAGTTGAATACAATTTGGGAGTTATAAATATAGAATTTAGATATTGAAAACTTAAAAGCACATGATTTATTCAATACGAACAGATAAATTATTAAGTTTACCAAAAAATATTAAATCGCAAGATGATTTGATTATAGGATTTTGTGAAACATAACGTCTTGTAATTACTTCTTAGTTTGTAGTTACATTATCTGTACCGCTTCCCGACCATAGCTACAGTAGCGACTCTCACGTCGGGAATGCTGCTTTATCTACGGTGGGCATACTTATAAATGATCCTTTTACAAATCTATTTGAGACAATATTGTATGATTCAATATGTATTTGTTTCTTTGGATTCTTCAATTCGAAAAAAGAAAAAGTAAATAAGTATGTTTCTGCGCGATTCGAAATAATTTTTATTGGTGTTTGATTTTTGCACATAGAACTCATACTTTTATACAAAACACAACCTTACACATGTTTTAACAATTTGGCCCATTACATTAATCACATAATTTCAAACAAACATGAAAAACATGCTCGGTAGAACATACGTGTAAAGCATAAGGAAACTGTACACAATACAAAGTAATCAACATTCAAAATCTCAAAAGTTTTTGAAAATAATATATAGCTTATAATAAACTTTAAACTATAGGATAAATTTAAAATCCACAGCAATGTACTAACCAGCAAGGGGATCAAGCACTAGCCCGACGAAGAGCACGACTCCGGTCGTATCTTCTCGTACAACAAACATGAAAGGATGGTCCGCCACAAAATTCAACTCATATTGCACATAAGAACTCCCAAAAACACCGGCGGTAGTAACAGCTGCAGCTTCCGTTCCTTCCTCATTTACCTCGATCAATGCCTTGTGGAATATGCTCGAAACTGACAGAACCCTACCCTCTTCTTCGTCGTCTACCATCTCAGTGAGGTCACCACCGGGTAGAAAAGGAAGCTCCAATCCCTGTCCCTTGAGAACCTCAGATGCCTCAAAATCGAATGCGATTTTGAACTTTGGAATACGGAAATCGCCAACAATTACTTGTTCGTAGGGGAGGTGGCCTTCAACGAATCCAGATTCGGAGCACGCTTTTTCTATCAAAGAAGGCAGCCCGTCTTTGGCATCTGGGAGAAAGATGTACATTGAAAATTGGCGCGTATCTTTTCCTCGTTCGTATGATAGTCTCAATACTTTGAAAGTGTCGAAAGCACGGATGAATTGCTTCTTGTAGCTGGTCATGAAGGGGGCCTGAATCGAGCTTCCGTTCAAGAGGAAAAATTCGTGATGTTGTGTCAGTGATGAGTTGAATTTCTCGAGCCATGCTCCTTTAAAGTAGAGTGCGTTTGCTAAGATAAGCCTAGTTAAAGGAGTAACGGAACCAAATGGAAGTACGTCTTTGATTAGGCCTTTTGTTTCCTCCCAATTATTCACCTCTTTTCGACACTCTTCAGCCTTGGAAAAATCATAACATAAAAGAGATATATACAAGAATTAGCAATAGAGCTTCCACCAATATATCAATAAATTTATTTTATCCGATAAGAAAAAAGAACAATATATATACATGCTCAAGAAATCTATAATCAATATTCAATTTTAGGGAGAGAGAGAGACAAACTACCAAAAAAAAAAAAAATTACGGCAATAAAAAGTAGGCTCGAATATTCATGACAACTTTAATATTAGAGGCAACATCTAATAATTAATTAGTCGTCTTAATAAATTGGTCGCAAATAATATATTTGTGACGATATAAATCGTCACAAATATTTTTTTTGCAACAAGTAGTTGTCTCTAAAAGTAGTCTGGAAATGATCTCAATATAGAGTTTTGTGACAATAAATAGTGGCAAGTAACTTATTATAAGGGGTAAGGAAAAATATTAAAATGTCGAAATATCGCATTTACCGTACCGAAAATACCTAAAAAACTGAAATTTCCGGTATACTGACATTTTCGGTATGGTATGGTATGGTACCGTACCGAAACTTTTCGGTACGGTATCGGTATTTAATTCTGAAATTTTCGGTATTTCGGTAGATACCGATTTATCGAATTAATTAATTCTAGTAATTTAGTATAGGGTTCAGTAATTTCAGTATCGGTATAACAAAGAAATCGGTAAATCAGTATGAAACGGTAATACCGTTACCGTACAAAATTTTCGGTATACTGTGAATTTGGTACAGTATCGGTACAGACCGAAAATCATATCGATATTTCGATATACCGAAATTTTCGGTACGGTATCGGTATGATTTTTTCTATAACAATTTTTTCGGTACGATATACGGTATGGTATGAAATTTTCGGTACGGTCTGATACATGATACCACCCCTATTTATTATTAGTGACCACAATTATGATCTAAAAAATGCATCACAAAAGACTTTTTTTTATATAAATTATTCCAGGCCACTTATGTGTGTGTAGCGGGGTAATGCCTTTACATGCATATAACAATTTTTCCACTTTTAGATTATTTGTAGAGAGCACTATGTGATACAAAAAACATAAAAAGAAACATTTTAGACTTTTGTTCTCCGAGATTTTTGGTCTCCGTTGCAAAATTACCCGACTAGCTCTGATTAATCCTCATCTAAACGCTAAACTTTCACTCGTCGCCTACGTTTATTTTTCGACTTCTCTTACGCCCCGGTTAGCTCCACCTAGGCCTCAACTCGTCGCTAAACCCTAGTCCATTATCTAACTAGTGCCTAGCAATTCTACAACTTTTTTTTTTATATCTGAAATAATATATAATGAATGATAATTTGCTATTATACAAAACAACTTTTTATTATGTTAAAGTTTACCGCATGTACACAAGAACTTTTCTTGCAAAAGTTATAATAAATATATGGGTTAATTTCATATTACAACTTGAACTATTTGACTTTTTTTTTATTTGAACCTAAACTATGTTTTTTTATCAAAAGGCAGATTGAAATATACAAATAGTGACTTCCGGCAAAAAAACTCCGACGAGAAAAAAAAAATTGTTAAAAATAATTAGAAAATAATTTCATAAATTCTGAAATTCATTCGAAATATTAAAAAAAAATTCTGAAATTATTTTCTAATTATTTTTAACAATTTTATAATTTTATAATTTTTTTTTATTTTTCTCGCCGGAGTTTTTTTTCGGAAGTCACTATTTGTATACTTCAGTTGCCTTTTGATAAAAAACATAGTTTAGGTCCAAATCGAAAAAAAGTCTGATAGTTAATATGAAATTAACCCTAAATATATGTAGATTAAGAAAGTAACAAACCTTATTCTGAAAATCAAGATTTCTGATATCCGATTTGTAATTATTCCCAGCAACATCTCGGAAAGACGGTTTCAAGCGGAAACGCCGATCAAGCCAAACGCCGTTGGCGCAGGACAAACGGGGCCCACCGAACGGGCTACCATCGGCCAACGCATATCTCACCGTCTCCGACAAAATCGAATTGAGCTGTTCCGTAGACCCGGCCCTGAGAAAACTTAGAAGCTGCTCCCGGGTCGAGCCGCTCGACCCGGCAGCAAGCAACGCCAATACGGTTTGGATGGACAGTGGCGAGAGTATGAGGTTTTTGTCTTTGGAGACGGCAGAGATAACCTGCTTCGTCACTGACAACGAAACGTCGGTTTGATTAATCATAGATTGTTCCATAGATCTCTGCATCATGTTGAAATTAAGCTTAAAAAAGTAGATCTGCTTTCATCTGAGCTGAAGCAAAGTATTTTCGTGAGCTATTTTGTTTTTAATAATTTCAACACCGAATTAGGTTTTGGAGCAAATCTAACCCCGCTGTAACTTAAATATAGGGCTGGGCCTTTTATAGCCCAAATCTCTAAGAAGAATGGGCCTATTCTGCAATTGATATAATAAAATATTGTCGGAATTTATTTTATTTACCTATAAATAGCATTTCCCGTATTTTTTGGGCTTGATATTATACAACTATTTGTTTTAACCAAAACATTTTCCCATTAATTTTTTTTCTTTTTTTGTTGTGGCCCATAACTTATATTTTCGAGAGTGACGAATCAAAATAGATTGAATGTTATGATTTACAATGATGAAAAGAAACATATTAATATAATAATTAATGTTGTATACAAAGAAGTATTTCAAAATTTGTAATTTTTTTTTGAATTATTCCATAAAAATATAAATACTGCTATTTACTTAATTGTAATACAAAAATATAGTGTATATATTATATCTATGTATATTATGTAATATTTTATAGTAATATTAGAATTTAATCCTATATCATCAATGTAATATGATATTCTATTGTATCGCACCAACAAACATCTAATCTGCTAATCGGTATTTTACCAAACACACCTGCACTGAGCTCACCCTAATCAGGGTGAGCTCACCGCTTATCAAACACGGCCCTAGTCTAGTAATAATAATATAAAAGGAAAAAAAAACTATTGCAGCGGGAATACCAAATGGGCCGTATTCAATTTGAGAAGGGTTTTTCCCTCAAAAAAAGAAAAGAAAAGAAAATTTGAGAAGGGTTTTGAATCATTAATGGGCTAGGCCGCCTTTAATATGGGCTTTAGAACTCCCAACGGTAATATCCGCTTCAACTATTGCCTATTGGCCCCGACTCCAATTAATATCTCTGGTTCTCCAAATACGAAAATTCCAAACCGCCATTGCAATTCCGCGTGAAATCAGAGATATATAAAGGAGAAAAGGGGGACAAATCTTTATTCTAGGTTTTGTTAATTGTGAAGAAAAAAAAAAAAAGTAAAGATGATCGAGGTTGTGCTGAACGATCGGCTGGGAAAGAAGGTGAGGGTGAAGTGTAATGAAGACGACACTATCGGAGACCTGAAGAAGCTCGTCGCCGCACAGACTGGGACGCGCGCCGACAAGATCAGGATCCAGAAGTGGTACAACACCTACAAGGATCACATTACCCTCAAGGACTACGAGATCCATGACGGCATGGGCCTCGAGCTTTACTACAATTAGTCGCCGCCGTCTTCGCTCATGTAAATATCCGATACTTTGTTTTTCTCTTTGACAGTCGTTATTTGTTTGATTGAGAATTTGATTCTACTTTATCTTGTTTCTGTTTTACAAAATCATATGTTCTTTTTTGCTTCTGTTTCATTATTCGTTGGGATGGGGATTAGCTATATTTGTTGTTCTCCTGCCCTTGTTAAATTCGCTTAAATAGGTTCTTAATGAAATTTGGGGGAGAACGCCGTACCTAGGTTCTGGAATTGGGGGGCGCAATTGGATTATGAATAAATTCACGGAACTTGCAGGTGTTTATCGTAGTGAAATGTTGTGTTCTTTTTTCGTTTTGTTTCAATTTTTTCTTTCACTTTTTAGGATTTGGGTTGTTGCTGTGATGGGGATTAACTATATTTGTTGTTTTGCGGAGTCAATTTTCATATTCGCCTAAATCACTCCTTATGAAGCTTGGAGGAAACTGGTTTATTAAAACTTGGGGAAAAAACTGGATGCTATCTATATAGGTTTTGGAATTGGGGGTGGGCAATCGAGAGTTAACCTATGCTTCCTGTCCTAACTACTTTGCCTAAACCTGATAGTGTTCCTGCTCCGTCTCTCGATGCCACATTTCATGATGCACGCTTTGATTGCTGAAAGAGAATTATGAATTATTTACGGAGCTTGTAGGTGGGTATCATAGTGAGCTTTGTATCTTGTGTTGGTTTTATGTTGCCCTGGTTACTCTACTGATGCACAATGAGGACTTTTACTGACCTTAGATTTGGGTTAAAACTTGTTTTCCCATGTCCATCACACTTGTAGAGAGTTGAATCATTTTCGGCCCTCTAAGTATACGATAGATCTAACAAACTCTTGGATGATCAGGCCAACTAGCCTAAATCTTAACAGCAAAACTCATTCTTGAATTCATGTTTGTAATTACCAAACGATCGAGAAAGACTATCACCTTTAGATAAAAAGTTCTTGGACTATGTGCTGAAAATTACTCCATCCAGTTCAAAATAAGCTGTCGTTTAGAAACATGCTCACATATTATGAAACAAATAACATAACTAATGTATCCTTAATTATTAGTGGAAGAATGACACATTATAAATACTCCTACAAGATAATTTTAGGAAAAACATTACTCCCAAACTTGAATACTGTAAAGTGTCACTTATATGCTAAAAAGAACCTCAGGACCAGCTTGTAGATTTTGGCAAAGTAGCTTTTAGTTAAGCTGAAGATGTCATCTCAAACACCACTCCAAAACAACTTCTCAGAAACTAAAAGCTGAAAATCACTATTGATAAGCAATCCAGATCACCCTCTAAATAAGCATTGTGTGTAAAAAAGTTATATCAATTTCTCTCTTTCTTTGTCTTTTGCCCGTACAGATTCGTTCCTGAAATGCATGGGGGTGAGGAATGAATATGTAGATGCAACTGTTTGCTTGAAGAATGACGAAGGGTAATGATCATGAATGTTTGTGGTGAATATATGTGGTATGTGGACAGTATAATTGATCATGCTGTTATGTATCTTATATGTGGACATGACTCTTATGCGCGGTATAATTAGTAATAACGTTAATTGGTTACATTATTTGAGAGAGAAGAACCTGGAGTATTCATATAAGATATTAATGACACGGGTGCGTGTATGTGTCCTGCACCTGCACCCGGGTCGCACCCAGATGACACGGGTGCTCCTCCATTTTTTACGAGTCCGAGCAAGCCCACCCCCCGGTGGACAACGCTAGATGTATGTATGCTGTTTATAGCATTCCATGAAGTAAAAATGTTCACTGCCATAGGTAACTGTTATGATGAAACTATATAGGGTTGCTACAATTCTATGGGTTCTTGTTGCTTTGCTATGTTAAATTAGCAACTAGCCTTTAAAAGTTCGATAAATGGATGTATGATCAAACTAGATTAGATTAGATAGAATTAGTAATATAAAAATATATATCAGTAGTGATGCCAAAGGTGGCTTGGACATGTAGGCTTAGAGGGTATTTGGCTAAGTTAATAAGTTCCTCAAAACATCTTATAAGATGTTTGAGAGTTTATAAGCTCTTGCAAATGTGTTTGACAAATTAAGATGTTAAACAACTTATAAGATGTAAAAATAAATAAGCTCCTAGAGCTTATAAGCCCCCCAAAAAAAAGTTGGTTTAGTCCATCTTATTTTTTAACATCTTATAAATTGCACTTAAATTATACATATTGTACACACACACACAAATACACACACTACACACATTACACACACTACAGACGTTTCACACGCACTACATACTTTTCACACACTAAATATATTTCAATACACACACTACACACATTTCACACACATTTCACATGTTTCACACGTTTCACACATACTACACACGTTTCACACACAATACACACATTTCACACATACTACACACATTTCACGCATTACACACTCTACACACGTTTTACATACATTACAAACTACGCACACCACACACATTTCACACACACTACGCATATTTCACACACTACACACACACTACACATACACATTACACACTACACATATTTCATACACTACATATATTTCACACACTACACACATTTCACACACTACACACGTTTCACACACTACACATACTACACACACATTTTACACATTACACACACTACACACATTTCACACACTATACATATTTCAAACACGTTTCACACATTACAAACACATTTCGCACACACTACACACGTCACACACGTTTCACACACATTACAAACACATTTCTCACACACCACACACATTTAACATACGTTTCACACACATTTCACACATTTCACATGCATTTTACACTTTACACACATTACACACGTTACACACATTTCACACATTACACATGTTACACACATTTCACACATTTCGCACATTTCACACATTACAAACACATTTCGCATACATTTCACACATTTCATACATTACACAATTCACACATTTCACCACTACGTACATTTCACACTACACATGCTTCACACACACTTCACACATACATTTCACACACCACACATTCCACACACACTACACTCACATTTCACACACTACACACTTTTCACACATTACACACACTACACATATTTCACACACGTTTCACACACCACAAATTTCACACACACTACACACATTTCACATGTTTCACACATATTACTACACACACTACACACACATTTCACACATTACACACACTATACACATTTTATACACGTTCCACATATATTTCACATACACTACACATAGATTGCACACATTTCACACATTACACACACATTACACACGTTTCACACACAACACACACTTCACACGCACTATACACACACTACACACACATTTTATTCATTACACATACTGCACACGTTTCACACACTACATACACTACGCACATTTCACACATACTACACATATTTTATGTGTGTGAAACATGTGTAGTGTGTGTGAAATGTGTGTGGAATGTGTGTAGCGTGTGTGCAGTGTGTGAAATGTGTGTAGTGTGTGAATATGTGTAGTGTGTGAAATATGTATAATGTGTGTAGTGCGTGTAGTGCGTGGAATATGTGTAGTGCGTGTGTAGTGCGTGTGAAGTGTGTGTAGTGTCTGGAATGTGTGTGAAACGTATGTAGTGTGTGAAATATATGTAGTGTATGAATGTGTAGTGCGTGAAATTTGTGTAGTGTGTGAAATGTGTGTGTGTGTGAAATGTGTATAATATGTGGAATGTGTGTCGTGAGTGTGTAGTGTGTGTGAAATGTGTGTAGTGTGTGAAACGTATGTAGTGTGTGTGAAACGTGTGTAGTTTGTGAATGTGTGAAACGTGAGTAGTGTGTGAAATTTGTGTAGTGCGTGTGTATTGTGTGAAATGTGTGTGTAGTGTGTTAAATGTGTGTGAAATATGTATAGTGTGTGTAGTGTGTGGAATGTATTTAGTGCGTGTGTAGTGTGTGTAAAATGTGTGTAGTATGTATAATGTGTGTGAAAGTGTGTAGTGTGTGTAGTATATGTGAAATATGTGTGAGTGTGTGTAGTTTGTGTAATGTGTGAAATGGATGTGTAGATATCTCTCCATACAATTGCATCTTATAAGTTCTTTTGTCCAAACACTTTATTAATTTACAAGCTCTTGAAAAATTACATCTTATAAACTCTCAAAATGACTTATAAGATATTGGTGCTTATAAGATGTTTGAAATAATCTTAGTCAAACACATCTTATATATATTCTTGTAGGGAGTCCTTGTCGCAAAACTCTTCGATTAGTTCTGACTAATTTTCATTTGAGTGTTAAGTTCTAATTGACAGCCTAATTTTTTTTTTCCCTATTCCTTCATGTTTAATAACGTTTATGCTCTACTCAGACGCTAGCCTCTAGTCTACATCTACAACATTGCTAGTGCCTCTTATCATTTTAAAGGATCTCGAGTTACTATGATGTGTACCTTTTTCTTGAGTCGTGCTTGTGTGAAGTGGGCGGGCCGGGGTTCCGGGATTAGAAATGTAAAGAAAATAAAAGTCATACAATTTAAAATTGAAACAAATTTAAAAGAAAAAGATTTATAATATTTTAAAGGATTAATGGTATAAATCAACCTGTATTATACTTGTTTTGTCACTTTACAACCTAAACTTTATCTTTTTTTCAATTGCAACCTGAAGTGCACGTTTATTTTCATTTTTGCAACCTCGACGATAATTTTCAGTGAGAAAATGATAAAATTATTTATAAAATATGTAAAAATCATAATATTATCTTAAAATATTTGAAAATTACTTCTAAAACTCTAAAAATTCATTTAAATATCCTAAAAATTACCTGAATTTTAGACGTAAAAATAATTCCGACATTTTTCAGTTATTTTCTCATAAAATTTATAATATTTTTTAGGGCTTTAGAAATAACTTTCAAATATTTTAAATAATTTTATAATTTTTAAATATTTTTCAAATATTTTTATAATTTTCTCGTCGAAAATTGTCACCGAAGGTTGCAAAAGAAAAAAAAAAAAGAACTTCAGGTTGCAATTGGACAAAAAATAAAGTTTATATTGCAAAGTTACAAAATACGTATAGTACATTTTGATTTATGTAATTAACCCTATTTTAAATTCAACATTGTTGTTGACAAATTGCTGTTCATAACTTAACAAATCAACAGACTCTGCTCAAAATATTCTAGTGTCAGGAAAATGAAAATCCAACCTTGATTAAATAAATAATTTCAAACCTACTAAAGGCCCTTTTACCAACTTCATCTCCAACCAATCAAAACAATATATCCCAAAAAGTACATATATAAACACCAATATATATATGCATATCACCAGATCCTTTACCCACACTAGACGAATATAAAAAAGAATATCTCATAGAATTAATTAATAATACTCCCTCAATCTTACAGAAATAGTCATATATTTAAACGTATAACTTTTTATTTTTACTCAATGTAATGAAAGTACAACTCTCTAAAAAATATAAATTCGCATTTATATGTTTATTTTATTTTTTAATTTAACTTATTTAATTATGTATAAATAATTTGCGAAATAAATTTTTTAATTTTTTACTTTGATTAATTAAATAAGATATTGAATTATAAAATAGAACTCTTATTTTAGGATAATTTTCTTTTAATATAGAACTTTAATTATAGAAAAAAGGAAAAGGTGGATTTTAACTCTGCAATAAACATCCGCACAAGCAAGCGAGCCTGTAAAGAATCTGGGCCGTACACGTAAGTTTTACAGTTGCTTATTTCGACAGTGACGAGAGAGAGAGAGTAAATTTAAAAAATGGAAGGCAAAGGGGAGTGGGGTCCACCGCACGGATGATCCATGTCAGCATATCTCTGTCGCTATTGGTTGTTATTATGGTTTTAATTGGCCCTCCTCTCCACGACACGACAACCCACTATTCTTTATTTTAATCTCTTACATCCTAGTAGTAGGTTTTGTTTTGACCAAATTGTAAATTATAAAATTTCTCTAGGAAAATTGTAGATTAAAAATTAGGGATAAAGTGCAAATAGATCTTCCAACTATACTGTTAGATTCAGATAAGCACCTCAACTATTTTTGTGTTTAATTAAACACTTATTCTCTTAAAATTGGACAAATAAGCACTTTGACTTTTGGATTTGGAGCTAATAAACATTTCTGTTAATTTAATCACTATTACCGCTTCTTCTGATTTCTGATAAATAAGTAGACAATAAAAATAGTGATCTAGCAGCAATAATTAGAAAGTATGTACATCCCAGTAATAGTCTCCGGCTCAACAAACTCACTTTTCCATAGTGGAATGGCACCGTATTGACTTTTATTGACGAGGAACAATGTTTATTCTTGGCCAAATCTACTAATTCTGGATGGGTTTTAGTGATTGTGGTTGTCGATAGTTTGACAGAAGTGTTT
>JAUEKW010139268.1:0-11098 GCA_032274785.1 Ajuga reptans
CGCCCAGCGATGGACTCCTTAAACCTTCCGTGCTTTAGGTTTTGTTGGACGATTCCTGCTAGCAGTTCATGGTTTACGTGTGGGACTTCGTGGATAGATTCTACAAAGCGCTGCATATACGTGCGCAAGTTTTTGTTATCCCCTTGCGCGATAGAAATAGGTATGACGGGGTTTTGGCGTATCTTTTGTTGATGGAAAATTGGTCTAAGAATTTATGCGCGAATTCTCCGAAGGAGTTGATCGACGAGGTTGGTAGCTGATTGAACCAAGTGAGAGCTCATTTTGAAAAGGTGGTTCAAAAAACTTTGCAGAGGGCCGCCTCACTGAGGTCGTAGAGGTCAGCTTTTACGTAGAATTTGTCTAAGTATTCTTGTGGATCACTGGTTCCGTCGAACATATCCCAGTTCACGAGCTTTAGTCCTTGTGGGATGCTAGTTGCTAAAATAGCGGTGTTCAGTGGGATTCTCCTCTGAGGGTCATAGAATTTGGTTTGGTTGCTTGCCTCGCGGTTCTTGGTCATCTGGCTTCTATCTCCTTCGTGGTTTGACTCTTCGGTATTTTCTATCCGCTCGGGGTGCTGTGGGGGACCTGGTGGCATATTCTGCTGTTCTTGAGTGCTTACATACTGGGCGATGGCCTTTTTGGTAGCCTCATCTATTATTTCTTGCAGTGCCTCTGGAGTTAGTTGCATTATCGTAGGGATGTGCCCCTGCTGGGTGATTCCGCTTGGGAGATGTGGCGGTGCTGGTGGGATGTGATCCTGGCGAGTCCACACATTTTGTCTCCTAGGAGTCGTTGTTTGGTCTTCTGAAAATAGCTGGACCCTAACGCCTGTAGATTCCCGAGCTGGGTGATGTGGTCGAATTCCTTGACCAGCGATTAGGAGGTACTGGGAGGGAGCGTCTTGGTTGGGTCGTACCATTTCACCAAAATGGCCCTCCTGGTTGAGGGGAGGGTTTTGTACACGATGGCCTTCCTGACTGGCAGGAGTCAGTAGGGGGTGGTGATTCTCCTGGCGGGTAGGGGTAAGCCTTTGGCTGGCTACTGTTAGTTGCTGATGGTGATCCTTCTGATCTTCAGGAAGGATCCTCGTGAACCGAGCGTCCTGGCTGACAGGAGTCATTTGCTGGTTGTGGTCCTCCTGGCTGGCAGGAGGGATCCTCGTGACATGAACATCCTGGCTGGCAGGAGTCAGCTGGTGGTGGTGGTCCTCCTGGCTGGCAGGAGGAATCCTCGTGAAACGAACGTCTTGGCTGGCAAGAGTCAGCTGCTGGTGGTGGCCCTCCTGGCTGGCAGGAGGAATCCTTGTGAAACGAACGTCCTGACTGGCAGGAGTCAGCAGCTGGTGGTGGTCGTCCTGAGCATTGGTCTGAACTTCCTCGGGATGATGTCCCCTTCGCTTCTCCTGCTCGGTTGGATGCTGCTCTTTCCTTCCGTCCTGCTACTGAGAGTTCGGTTGTTTCCCCGTGCCAGCTTCGGCTGATTGATTGCTCTGATTCATTCTTCAGATTTGCCAGAAAACAAAAAAAATCGAAAATAATTCAAATTTCTCGTTTTCCACAGACGACGCTAAAATAATGTTGTATCACAGTGAGTGCAATAATAACAATAATTCCAGAGAAAAGTAGAATATTATTATATCACGTAAATCTTATGAATACAGATAAATGGGTATTTATAGGGCAGTTAGTGGGCTTAAATAGGTTTTATAGTCCATCTATAGCCTGATTAATCCTATTCCTAATCTATTTAGGAATTTGGGCCCGTGGGCTTTTACAACATAAGAAATAAGACTATTGGGCCTTTCTAGACATAAGAGGGCCCATTTATACAATTCTGGCCCATTTTTGGGCTATACACATCAATATATTTTTACAAAATTGCTACTTTCTATATGTTCACTACAAAATAGACTATATATGGAGTTTTTTCACTATTTTAATTCTTAAAAATACTAGAATCCTAGTCAAACATGCCATTCTTGATTTGACTGATGGAGAAATGAAAGGAACCGATGCTTCATCGGAGAAGGTTCCACGACGAAAGGTATTTGCAGACATTTGGCCTTTGCTATTCTCCAGCATTAAGCACAAGGTTGTGAATTGTGACCACATTACAAATATTTATGTTAGAACTCGACGGGTTCCAATCTCCACAATTGATATGATATTGTTCGTTTTGGGTTAAGTTTATATAGATTTATTTTGGGGTCCTATGCCAAGTTTAATATGCACATAATCATTTTCATATTTAATCGATGTGAGACTTTGGTTGATACCCCAAAGCCCTAACAATTTCATCAGAATCCAGATGACTCTTTCGGTGATAAGTACTCAGGCAAGAGACTCTGATGCTCAAGTCAGTGAGATTGTCTTTTAGAGATAAAGTAGGGAAAGATAAACTAATGGAATAGTGAAAAAGAGATGCATAAAAAACAAAGGATGAAATATTGATACTTACTCATACACAAGGGTAAAATTGTCATATTGGTGACATTTCTAAACAAACCCTAGCACAAATCGGATGTACATATCCATCATTCTAGGTATTTGTCAGGTGGTCCGGGTCCAGAGAGTGTTTGTGTCAGTATACTGATTGCGACTTGTACTATTGGTCTAGATGAGCACAGAACACGTGCTCCTTCAGAGTGGCTCCCTAGAGCGAAGTGGGTGGTTCACAATTTCAACCTTGTGACTCTAGCGTTCTCTTCCCAGTTCGTGGGCGACACGAACTGGTCATGGTTCAGCACTATATAAGACGTAGATCAGTCCGCATTTGCGAATCAAAGGGATTAATGAAATTAGCTAAGAGCTTATTGTCCATTTTATATGTATCTTAATTTTCTTATTCAAGTGTAAAATAACTTCCACATTCCCATAATACGAGTCATGTTTCAAAAAATTATGTCTCAAAATAAGAACCTTGTTTAAAAAATTAATATTTTGTTTACTAGTTCAAGTAAATATTTTTTTTTAATCTTATAAATTAGCTAGATATTATTGAATAGGTTATATAAAAAACTAAAATAAGTTGTGTGAGCACATATTTATAGTTTTTGGAGAGTTGTACATTTATCAAATTGATCAAAAAATTAAAAAAGTTGTATATTTTCAATCAGATTTCATATTAGGAAAAGTAGAAAACAAGTTCAACAAATTTTAAGCTACTATTCTTGAAAATCTATTTAAATTTTACATTATATTTTCCTTTTTCTTTCCTTCTTTTTGACGTCACAGTCATTTATGAATAAATCAACACTACACCCACATATTATGATAAATTTGATTTGATTTATCGTACTATAAATCTTTTTTTTAATGGAAAATCGTACTACAAGTTCTGTTGCGGGCTAAAAGCTATGATATGAATTAAATAATTGCTCGCGTGGATTTAAAAACTAAAAGGTCTACCAACCATAAGGTTGTGTCTACCACTAACAAAACTGACATGTTCTCTTTTTTTTTTTTTCTTTTTTTTTAATTCTAACTCCAAAATAAATAAATAAATGACAATCGAAATTCGGAACAATTTTAATAAACACAAATGCCTAGACGTAAAAATATAGTACCAGTAATTTATAAGTTGTACTCCCCCGTTCCATACTGTATCATAATTTTTTATATCATGAAATAAGAATCTTGTTTAAGAGACTAACGGTTAGTTTTACTAGTTCAAGTAAAAAAATATTTTTTTTTAATTTCACATATTAGCTAGATATGATTGAATAAATTAACAGAAAAATTAAAATAAGTTGTCTGAGTATTTATTGATAATTTTATAGAGTTGTACCTTTATAAAAAAAAAAAATTATATATTTTTAATTTGGACTCTATTTATGAGATGGAGAGAGTAATTTTTAGCCTTTCCCCAATATCAAGAATGCAAATTATTCTACATTTATAATTCTAAAACCAGAAATGCATGTTATCCATTAAATTAGAGTTCAATGTTCGGCCAAATATTTTGATAGAATATAAGGCACTAACGCAGTAGATCGGATAAAATGCAATATCATTCTTGGGCCAAGTCCAAGGTTTATGTTAACGGGCTTTCCATAAAAGATTTATTTCTAATCAATATGGATATATTTGTTTGTAGATTTGTAAATTTGGCTACGGAATGGGACAATCTACTTTATATTGTTTTATTAATTATTATAAATTATTTAATACATTTTAATTATTTTTTAAAGATGATTTGAAACTGTCTTATAATTTTTTTTACCTTTTATTCTAAAATAAATATTAGATATAAAATTTATATTTAAAATTTTAACGTCCATATTTTCCTTCCCACATCCCATCCATAAACAAAACATACATGTATGCTTTTACTTGCAAACTCAAAACTATCCCCCAAATGTTTAAATAATATGACAATCTTTTAGTACATCTGACAATTCCTCCAACAAAGTCCCCAAAATACGTAATTTTTGGGGCATACTGTCTTTATTCAGCCTTCGAATTCTGGACCACCTGATTAAGTGTCCATAGTGTTTCTTGTGCTAGAGTCGAACCTCTGGCCGAGTATGAACATCTCAGAGACTCAGAGTCTAGATGTGGTAATTTACTAATTTAGGCGGCCCGGCCCCGCCTAATACGACCTGTCGGTCAAACATCATGTATTGGATCGGGTTTCGCCGGAAAAAAATTTAGTGAGCGAAAGTCGAACCATCTCCCTAAAATGTGCTATGATTTTTTAAGCCGGCCCTCGGCCATCAAGTTGGGTCTGCTGGGCCCAATGGTACTTCAGCTCAGGAAGTCAACGATTAATCTGTCTAAAATATCATGTGGATTTATCAGGTGGGATCGATTTTGCCACTTCCGACTATCCAAGTCTTAGTATTACTATAAAATTGGTATTTGTGTCAAATTATAAGCTGGATATCATCTCACGTTTAATTAAATAAAAACTCTTATTGTACATCCAACATAAATTATATTATCACAAAATATATGTTATCTTCATATAGAATGTATTACATGTAATGAAAATCAAGCACAAACAACATAATAATTGAATTAGTTTTATTGAAAAATTACGAGAATACTAAGATCAAAGTAAAACCAGATCAAGTCAACCTCTAAGGCTATGTTTGTTTCTAGTTTAGCTTGGAAATATATACTTTAAGATACTTCTACAATAGGGTAAAAACAAAAGCCCCTCCCAAGTATAACACATTTTACACTTTGTTGTATCATTTTCAAACGTTTGCAGTTTACTATATTACCAGATCACGTACATATGTTGTTGCTACTAATCATTTAGCGCACATCTTAGTCGTTGATTGATGTATATGTGTCCAGTTTGTGGACAATTTTGAGATGTGCTTAAGATGTTAACTTGCAACAACATGTATATTTCATATAGTAAACTGTAAACATTAAGAGATTATACAATAAAATGTCAAATGTGATATACTCGGAAAATATTTTTGTTTTTTACCGGGAACATTGCTATATGTATGATCATCAATCAATATTCCACAGTTCTCAACGCAATGCACTAGCTTTCTAAATATAATAATACACCAACCATTGTTTAATTTTCAATTGAAACATAACATTTAAAGCTTATCAATTTCATTCATCAACTATGAATTTCTTTTAATTACAACATCGAACATATTTTTTTACATTTAATTATGTTGCCACTACCTTTATTATATGTACCTTGATGAGAACGTCCTACATTCATTACCTATTTTACCATTCATATAAAATTGTAGTCAATCGAGAATTTAAGTTTGTGATTGTCGTGCCTAATATCCTCGATTCACGACAGTGTCAGCAGCGAATTGTGAAATTGATTATGATATATGAAGGTTTCATCAAGACGCATCAACTAATAGTGGTGATGATATAGTTAGATGTCTAAAAATATGATCAATATTGTAATTGAATTTTTGTATATAGTTACTCATATAACTTAGAGTAACACTTATGTGCCCCAAATGCATGAATTTTCTTATGTGCAACGAGTTGACCAAAAATTCGATTTAAAAAATGTATTAGTTTTTCTCGAAAAAGTATCACTTTTTTCGTGAAAAAATATTAATCGCTGGAAAATAGATGTACATGAATGGATTTTTATATTTTTTTATTTAACGCATTTTTTGGGGTACGCTAAAAAAGTGACGGAAAAGTATCACTTATTTGACTAAAAATATTACTTTTTTTAAATAAAAATATCAATCCAAGTGATACTTTCATTCATAATTTTATTAAAACAAGTAATACTTTTGGAAAATTAAGTAATATTTTTTGGTAGAAAAGTAATATTTCTAGAATTAGTCCGACCCGTTTTCACATAAAAGATGCATGCATCCGTGACATGTAAGTTTTTACCTACAAATTAATAAGTTTTAAAAATTATGTTGCAATTAAAAATTTGACCGTAAATTGTTTTGCAACTAACTCCTTAAAATTTAACTAAACATGTTGGCAATTTTTCTGTGGAAACTGTCTGGGATTGAAATTCCAACATAATATTGCTAAATATCAATTCTTGTTAAATCTAAAATTTTGTGGAAGTCACCGCACGGAACTGGAGGAAAAGAACCGGAGGCAGCTTCTTTCTCCTCCCACTCAGACTCAGTCACACTATGGTACTGAAAGCACACTACGAAAAGTAAAAAATAAAAATAAATAAAGACATTGTTTTCCTCATCAGTGCAGAGAGGGAGGGGGGAAGAGAGAGAGAAAGAGGGAGGGGGGGACGCTAATTTCAGTCAAGGCCTGCTGCGCTTATGTAATTATGTTGCGATTATCTACGATTGGCTATTTGGAACTGAGCTATATTGCTCTGTGATTCTGAGGTAAGCTCTCTTTTGATCAAAGCGATTTTTTTTTTAGGTAGCAGTTATTGTTTCTGAATAATCGTCCTCCTCCTGGGAACCGATTTTATTACAAGAGTTTGGGTAATTTGAAAGAAAAAATCTGGTCGAAAATATGTTTTTGATAATTGGCTGAGAATTGATTTTTCTCATTCATCAAGACTGATAACAGCAACGCTTAATTGGGTTTCTGGGTTATTGTTCTCCGTATTGAAATGCTTGTTTGCCTTTAGAGTTCTCATATGGCTTAAATTTATCAGACTAGCTTTCTTTGCTATGTTATTGATTGGCTTTCCTTCATTTCTATTTAATCAATTATTATTTATTCTTTTGGATTCTGAATGGAGTTGTATTTGACCTAAAAATTCAGCAATTCTGAGGGTCCAACATTAGGTCTTGTAGTTGTGGTGCTGCTGATATTGTGCATTTGCATGTGGTTTTTAATGCATAAATGAGGATGAAGGGTATATCTTTGTCTGTGTTGAAATGTTAGCAGGCATGAAAATTGTTTGCTACTTGAAACTGCAATTGGGGGCTAATTCTGGAGCTTCAAAGTCATCTTTAATTTGCTTCACCGTGTACTTGATGTAGTGGTCTGGTTTCTGTTCTTCTTGTTTCTTTCCTAAATAATTTTTGACATATTACACTATTGACAACCTCATATTAATTTAACCATGCTACATGGGGAAGGGTTCGAGTTGGCGGCAATTCAAAATAATTACTGTTTGATACTTAGATTCTTCTTCATCGGCCTTTCTTCAATAGTAGTTAGTACGACCCCCCCAACCCTCTTCTATTTCCTTCATTTGTTTCATCATATATCTTTAGCAATGGTACTTCGTTTCATTCTCAGGTAGTCCTAGTATAATTCCAGTAAACATTTACCGAGGACTCTCGTAGTTTATCTTTTGCTACTTATGTTTCAGTGTGTTCGTTATTAGTAGACTAAGTAGTTAAACAAATATAACCAAGTTTAAGGGTAACTGGGTAAGGTGGTCTTCTTTTTCTTCTTGACGTTTCTAAACTTCACTCTATGAAGATTTCTTCTTTCTTTTACTAGTTTCATTTAAGGACATCTCTATCCCTAGTTCAATGTAGTTAGACACTCACTTGTTCTTTCAACGTTTCTGTAACTTCTTGGTTCCTCTTATCAATTTTTGGTATTCATGGAAACAGTTTCCATCTTTTTAAAATATATACTGCATTTGCAATAATTTTATCAGCACGTTAATTATGGATAATTCTGCCTCTTTTGTAGAAAGCGTGTTTATCATTCTGCTGCCTCTGGGATTATATTACCATTGCATGTCTTCAGATGATCATTTACTTTATCTGATACAAATTTTCAGGTGAAATAGTAACCAAGGGAAACTGATTGGATGTAGTTCCCTTGAAGTAGCTTTAACAAAGAATTATCATTCGACTGGCCATTTGATTTCATAACAAGCAGGAATTTTATCCTTGATGGTTTCTCCTTAATAAATTAAAAGATGGATCAAGGAAGGTCACATTCTAGAGCCCGAGGATCGGGCTCAACACCATCTGCGGAATCGTCTTTGGATCTTGAGAAAAATTCCTGTGATCATCTTTATCGGACTTCATTTAGCCCACAATCACTTCAGCCCCATGCGTCAGCTGGACAACATTGTGAGAGTAGTGCTGCTTACTTTTCTTGGCCTTGTCGAATAAAAGATGATGCCGAAGAGAGGGCAAATTATTTTGCTAACCTACAGAAGGACATTTTGGCTGAATCTCATGGCCAGTTGCCAGAAGGTCAGCGAGCAAATACTTTGCTGGAGCTGATGACTATAAGGGCGTTTCACAGCAAAATCCTTCGATGTTACAGTCTTGGCACAGCTATTGGCTTTAGGATTCGACGTGGTGTTTTGACAGATATACCCGCAATACTAGTTTTTGTATCAAGGAAAGTTCACAAGCAATGGCTTACTCCGATCCAGTGTTTGCCTTCTGCTTTAGTGGTATAGCAGTGCCCTTTTGTTTTTAGCTTTGAACCGTCAGTTTGTGAAAACTCTTGCTTTAGCACTTCTTTATTTTCCTTTTGTTTTTGTGGCCAGAAATTAAACAGAACGGGAAGAAATAGATGGAGATTTTTTTTGATGTTTGAATGTTCACTTAAATGCTTTAAGATTTAATGTTCTACACCTTCAGGGACCGGGAGGCGTATGGTGTGATGTGGATGTGGTGGAATTTTCCTATTTTGGAGCACCAGAGCCTACACCGAAGGAACAGTTGTACACTGAGATTGTTGATGACCTGCGTGGGAGCGATCCAAGTATTGGTTCTGGTTCTCAGGTACACAGATAAATCCGTGCCAGTTGATATTGCCTCACTAGAAAGTTGCTCCTCTAGGCGCTGATTGGAGGGGGGGGGGTGGTTATTGAACCATACCTTGTAGTTCTGAGAAAATGAGGCCTGTTTCTAAAATATATTATCCCGGAAAAAGATCCTGTTTGAAAAGTTAAAATTAGTTATTAGTTGGAATTCCAATAATACTTATGATAATGGTGTTCTTGAGTCAAATGTTGTTGAAAAAGTCAAACCAACAAATTAATAAGGGGCATAATAGAAAATTGATGGCCTATAACAAGTTGAACTTTTTGTTTTGTTCACCAAAAATGAAAAGTTTACATTACAGAAACAGTTCTTTGGGACGGAGGGAGTAAATAAAATAATGTTCCCTTAGCTTAATTTATGTGGAACTTATATATATTGACATTCCAATACATTCCCTAATTGAGCCAACCTTAACTTATCACAAATGTATTATACTTGTCTGATTAGGCAAACCACATTAGTTTCTATATGTTATTCAATAGTAAAAATCTTGTGACCAAATGCTTTAAATTAATCCATGATGAGTTCATGATAACATATCCTATGAATCGATCACTGAATTTGTGCACCTAATACAAAATGTTTTTCCTTCGTGTAGGTGTAAAGGAATTTCCCATATAAGACCATCTCTTACGTTCAGGGTGTAAAACTGTTAATTTATACACATTTTCACCTAATGCACCCTGTTTCCTGGGACATCTCCAGACAATCAGTTAGATCGATCTTCCTTATATATTTTTCCCACTAACGTAGCATCACAACATTCCCCCAATGCCAGGTTGCAAATCAGGAAACCTATGGAACCTTGGGTGCTATTGTGAGGAGCCAAACAGGTAGTCGACAAGTTGGTTTCCTCACAAATCGGCATGTTGCAGTTGATTTAGATTACCCAAATCAGAAGATGTTTCATCCTTTACCACCCACACTTGGACCTGGGGTTTATCTTGGTGCAGTTGAAAGAGCAACTTCGTTTATCAGAGACGATCTCTGGTTTGGAATATTTGCTGGCATTAATCCAGGTCAGTTTTTTTTTTCTTTTCTTTTGTGTGGCCCCTCCCCACATTCATCTTTCTCTGAATGGACCGGGTGGTGCAATTTGAATACATACAGAGACATTTGTAAGAGCAGACGGTGCCTTTATCCCATTCACTGATGATTTCGACATGACTGCTGTAACCACATCAGTGAAAGGGATTGGAGAGATCGGAAATGTCAAAACAATAGACTTACAATCTCCAATCGACAGCCTTGTTGGGAAGCAAGTGATGAAGGTTGGAAGAAGCTCTGGTTTGACTACTGGAACTATTTTAGCATATGCCCTTGAGTACAATGACGAAAAAGGGATATGCTTTTTGACCGATTTTCTTGTAGTGGGTGAGAATCAACAGACATTTGATCTTGAAGGGGACAGTGGGAGTCTTATCATATTAAAGGGTTCAAACGGAGAGAAGCCACGGCCAATAGGGATAATCTGGGGTGGGACTGCTAACAGAGGCCGTCTCAAGCTAAAAGTGGGCCAGCCTCCGGAAAACTGGACTAGTGGTGTTGATCTTGGCCGCCTGCTCAATTTCCTCGAACTTGACCTGATCACTTCAGAAGAAGCACTGAGAGGTTTGTACTTCGTATATTTTTGTTTTAACTTTAGGTGACTCTGTCTTTATCAATTGCATTTTCTTTATCAATTGCATTTTTATTGTCTTCTTTTTTAATAATAATATCACTTGCATGAACTCAAAATATTACTATATTAGCTTCTTCGATCTCTATCTGTTTGGCTTGTGCCGAGACGTGCTATTGTATGAAATGACCCTTATACACCATATTGTAGGTCTGTTCATGATACTATCTGTTGTAGTTGGGCTGTAAATGAGTGGAGCTTAAACTCGCTTCAAAACACTTGAGCTTGAG
>JAUEKW010139279.1:0-11094 GCA_032274785.1 Ajuga reptans
CACAAAAGAAAGAAGCACTGCATTTTCAAAAGTTGTCTTTAAAGTATCCCCCAATCCCATTTTAAACCAGCAACTGCTTTTTGGGCCCGTTCATCATAGATCTACTTCTTCCCACACACACATGTGTGTGTGAGAGATAGAGAAGGGATTGCGGGTCATTCCTCTCATGATCCTGTGGGCTCTTTTTTTAATTTCTTCATCAACAGTAGAGTGACCTCCAAAGCATGTCTATTGACTCTACTTGGAGCAATTATTTCGGATATAATGCCAGAAAAAGTTACTTCTTTTTAATATGCAATGAAAATAGAATCTAATCACAGGTAAACTACTACGACCTCGTTGGACCAAACATTTCAATTTCTGGTCCATAAATTTAACTATTTCCATTTCTGGTCCATAAATTTAAATATTTTACTGATTGATCAACAGGAATCTGGGTTCGTTTGGTAATAAAGACTGAATAATTCAATTGGATCAAGGTTAGTTCCTATAATACAAATCACTTATTATTATGAATTCAGTGTCTGAAAAAATTAACTTTTCAAATACAAACAATAAATTAAACATATGAAAATGTGTTTAAGTAACAGTAATGAAAACACCTACCTTTTGTAGTAATGTATGATATTACAGACGCCTGTGTTTTGAGAATCCACTTTGAAATGTGTTATTAACTTCTCTGTAACTTGAATCTTCAAAATCTTGTAATAGGCCAGTTCTTCAAATTAATGTTTAGAGTTTCCAATGACTTTTGAAATGCAACTGCTTCATATTTTTTAAGTCAAATAATTTAAACTGTAAAAATTGTTGAACGCAATTTGAATTATAATTTTGAAAAGATTAGATTTTGTACTGAAAATTAACTGCTCAACTGCTGTTAATTAGTGGTGAAAATTAATTTATTTATTTTTCGTTTATAAAAAAATTTATTAATGTTATCTGTAAAGTTAAGTTTAAAAATTAAATTGTATTGTTGTTATTGTTATGAAATGTGATACATTATTGATGCAAATATTCATGAGGATATCTGATATCAGAATTAATGTGGTGATTAAACTTATATTTTTTTTATGTGAATATGCATGTTGATTCAGTAGCACGTGTTTGATGTGAATATGCATGTTGATATGAATTTATAATTATTACATATAATTTATGTACTGATATAATTATGTTTATAAATTCTGATATAATTAAATTTATGTTTATAATGCCAGGATATCATTACATTAAATTTATGTACTGATAACATGTACTTACAACAATCATAAATTGAATATAAAATATTTAATTATGCACGGAAAAAATTTATTAATGTTATCTGTTTGGCTGAAAAATATAACAAAAGTATTAAGAAAGTTAAGAGTTTGGAAAATAATTAGTAAACAGAAAATAACAATAGAAAATGTTACTCTATGTCCTGTAGTATAAATTCCATCTTCTTTCCTTTTGCTGTCTGAGTGGGAGCGATCTGGCAAGACTTTAATTTCCCAATGACAGCTGTAATTGAAAGGATTTTGTGAGTTTAAATAATTCTATTCAATAAAGATATAAAACATAGTAGTAAAGTTTAAGTAGCTTACCAAACAACTGAAACTGGGGACTGGTTTTCAGTCCAGCAAACTCATGGAACAACTTGAATTCGTTATCAGCTGTAGGAAAATTTTCGTCGAAAATCTCTGCAAATTTTGTTTTCTGTTGGAAAACAATTTTCAACTGGTTGGGCGTAGTCTTGAATGTCAAGTTGTTGTTAACCACCAAAAAGTCTTTTAACGCATATAGATGTCCCTCAATTGGCTTTGTCTGCATTTTTAGCATGGCACTTCCTTGCACAGTTGCATGAATTCTTGATATCTCTTTGTCATGGAAAACAAACTCAAAACTGGATGACTGATCAGAGTTTCCGAATGTTGGAACATCGTAGGCACGAACAACACGGAGACGCATGGCCCAAAGGGTTGTTGAAGAATTTAAGTCCTTCACCAAACTGAAGAAAGCAGGCATTTTGAAAGGTAAATTTGGGTTTGTGAGTGATTTTTTAAAAAGGAATGTTCAAGACGTTGATTGATGAATTTATGTCCTATAAGGACAATTATTTATATAGGAATTGTAATAACTGCATGTCCATGTAAGAATAACCACAGTTTTTTTTTTTTTGGATAATTATGGTGGAAATATACACAAACAGTTTTTTCGTGTAATTTTATTGGAAATTTGTATTTTGTGAGTGGGTGGTAGTTTTTTAGAAAAAAAGACGTGCAAAATTAAAAAAATTTTGCAGGCAGTTTTTTACTATAAATATGGAAGAACTGCAAATTTGAATTTTGTGAGTGACAGTTTTTAAAAGAAACTGTATAGCGTGAAATAAGGCAACAAAAAATGTGGGTAGTTGGCGAAAGAAGAGGGTAACGTGGGAAGTTGTATTTCCTGCAGTTATTTTTAAAAACAATTATATTTATCGAAAAAAAAAATCAAATTTTTTGTAGTGATAACATGTGTCCTTTGCGAAAAAAAGAGGGCTCTTGTGAGATATCTGAATGACACCTGTTACTTTTTATTTTTGTTTAATAGTAAGTAGGGATTTTTTTGTTAGAAATCCTTTAAGGAGTAGTATAAGAGTTATAACGGTAGATATACATTTAACCCTAGATCGATCTTGTCCGTGGAAACCAGTTTAGGATCTACAAGAAGTTTTAGAAAGAGACACATACACTGCCATTAGGTACTTGATTTCTGTATCATATGTTATATTATCTTCGTTCATGCAGATTACATGTGTCTATGGTATAACTTGGTCGGTGTCATTAATTTGTAGTTTATTAAATTTCAGCCGAATTGATATAAAGTAAAACAGGGCATGAAGTCACAATTGATTGTTTTAATGTTTCTTCATATCTATAAATAAAGGAAAAGGATTGCAAGTTTATTTCACCGGAATTGATTTTCAACATGGTTAGAATTGGTCGGTCTGTGTTCGGGCCATTTAATTTTATAATGGATTAAGTGTGGTCAGTAGAATTGGTATTTTTATGAGATTTGATAATTATGATTGGGATTAGGGCTTATTTCTTACTATCCTCGAAGATGTACTTAAGTTAATCATTACTTTTCGTCTTTCCATGGTATTGAATTTTGCTAGTGTGCCGAATGAAATAATTTGTTGGGCATAGACAGGGTAATTACCAAAGGTTGAAACACTTTAGTCTCAGTATTTTAGTTGATCAATTTAGATGTATTTATTTGGGTTTCTTATGATTTAGATCTGCTTGACAAAGCCTAAAGCGTATTTAAGGATCTTGATATCATTAAGTTCGTAGACTGAGGTAAGTACATCTCTCACCTGCAATATGAGTAGTTTGATTATATTATTGTGCCTATTACGTGAAATGTACTTGAGCCTGGTTATATTATTTGAGCCTATTATGTTAAATGTATTTGAGTTTGGTTCTATTGTTTGAGCCTATTATGTGGAATGTACTTGAGTTTGGTTCTATTATATGAGCCTATTATGTGAAATTTTGTGAATTTATTTGAGTTGTTTTATATGGCTTAGTTAGTTAAGTTATGTTACGTCTTTTGAGGTTATACACTACTAGAAAATTTCAAAATAGCAACGGAAAATAGAGACGGATATAATCCATTTCTAATTTGTGATGGAATTGTAACCAAATAGGGACTGTAAATTCTAGTTAGATGTTAGTGACAGAATAGTGACGGAATAGCAACCGAATTAGCAACCTAAATGCATCCGTCTCTATTTCATTTGTATGTCATTTTAGAGCAACCAAATAGCAACTGAAATTTTTCGGTTGCTAATTTTCCTTTTAGTAGCAACCACATAGCAACCGAAATTTTTTCATCTCTATTACTAATTAATTTAAAAAGAAAAATTAAGAAAAAAAGAAGAAGAGAAAATTAGAAACCGATCAATCGGTCTCTATTTTTTAATCTTAAAATATTATTTGAATACATTTTTCTTTACCTAATGGCTTATACTCGTATCGTACCTCACCCTCATACCACTTTCTCGCTATTTCTACCCACAGTTCTTCAATGATCGGTCATCAATGGTGGAAGTAGAAAATCTGACATCAATGGTGAATGTTACGACTATCAGTAACACAAAACACGAATTTCGCTATCTATATCACCAAATCCCAATTTCTCTTCAAGGTGATGTTCCCAATCCCTGAGCCCTAATTGCTACTGCCGATTTCTCACCAAATATTCAAAATCTCATATGTTTTTTCTGATAGGCAGTTCAAGGGAAGCTCAGTCAAACTGAAGAAGTTTATTGGTTATTTTTTTGAAGAGATCGGAGCGGTTATCTAGTCGGAGCTCCACGCTTTGTTGGCCATTTGAACTCCAAATGTATGTTCCTCGCATATGTTCCAATTTCAGTTTTACTCTTATTATAATGTCTTCAAGTGTTGGAATTCCCTAATTTCACAAAATACTATGTCAAATTGAAAGTTTACTTGAATAATGAATCAACGGAGTTGCAGTTTGCAGAAGTGCAAATGATGAAGATAGTTGAGGGGCTTGGTATAAGGGCATCGGAGGCACGAATTATATGTTGTAGAGTGGGTGTGCAACTCGAATAAGCATAGAAATTACAAGGTAGGCACAACCCTTGCTTTCTTATGCTTTATATTAATTTCTGAATTTCAGTTCAGTTTCATCGTTGTTATATGCATTTTGATTGATTTTGATTTTAGGTTTTGTGTATACAAAATTCTTGACAGTGCTTGGGACAAATATTTTTCCGGGATAATTACCAAAGTTATTAGAATTTGATGGGGTCGAAATCTGCCTCTATAATTTAATTACATTGTATGTGTAGATTATATTGTAGGTTCACCAAAAGACTCCGTTTCTGATTAGGAGAAGAAAGGTCTGTGTGTATTTTGCTAAACATATTTTTGCATTGACAAGTTATGGTTTGGTTTCCAAGACTGCTTTCGAAGAGTTTGCCAGTTTTACGATGGACTGAGGAGTGTAACTGCTGAATACTGTGGTTGACTACAATAAAGAAGGCGGCGGAGGTGGAGGCCGAGAGGTGCAATAAAGAAGGGGCGAGGAACGATTGGAGGAGAGATGAAATTAAGTCCATCTACGATTCCCCTATTCTTGATCTGCTATTCCATGCTGTATGTTGTTTGTATTTCCAGTTTTTGTCTTTATAAATTATCTCTCTCCTTGATAATGTTATGCGTTTGTGTTATGGATATTTTACTTTTTTCTTTGCTTGTACATTTTCTGGTTTTGCTACTTTATTTATGTTATTCTTTTTATATTTTTTGGTTACTTGTTTGCTTTTTCATTTTGCTTTATTTAGAAATTGCCATAATTAAGTGTTAAAAATATAGTATCTATTAGTTGCATATGCACAAGTTACTCGAATCATGAATGCTTTAAGTATTCCTTATAGCTTGGCATCTTCCTGTTTATAGCAAAGTTTTCCTTTTGTTTCTTTTCTGTTTACTTGGCTTTCTGTATGTTGGTTATTTCTTTTCTGGAATTGGTTTATTGTTTTATTATTCTCGACTACTTTAATTGTGTTAGGGTCTTGTACATTTGCAGGCTCAGGTTCATAGGCATGCTCACATTTTCAGGGAAGTGCAGCAATGTACACTTCTATCTATCAAGACTAGTGGATGTAGTGAAGATTGTTCACAAAAGAGGATGGATTATCCGGTTGGTCGACACCCAAGGTTCCGTTACAAAACCGAATTCTAGTCACGAACCTGAGGTATCTATTTTGAATATCAGAACGTCTGCTCTCATTTTTCTTTAAGCTCTATTCGTGAGAATTTGTAAATAATCAAGTTATGGGCCTCGATTTAATAGTGAGGTTTCCGTTTTCATATAAGTTGCTCATAGTCTCTCTTCCTTCCTTTCCTTCTCTTTGGACCCTGATCAAAACAGGAAAGGGGAGGAAGTTTGAAATGTCATGATACATTTTACGTCATATTTTTTTCAATTTGATTATATCAAGAGTTTGGAAATCAAGATTCGGTGGTGCCGGACAGCTAACTGTGCGCTATTTCTTCTGTCTAGTGACAAAACCATTAAATTATGGAAGGTGAAGGCTGGAGTTTCTTGTTTTGAGTATATAATAAATATAAATATGTTTAATTAAAGAGAAACGTAGAGTTTTAAATATGTTTTGTTTTAGAGATTTGATCCTAGTATTTCTTAATGTGTGTGGCTTTCATTCTTTCTTCTTCTGAATGGTGTCAAGTAGTGTCCATTTTCAATGTAGGCAATTATTCTCCTTATAGCTTGATCTGTTTTTATGGCATTACTTTTTAACTTTTTTAATGTGGAAAAGATATTATGTGTTGGTGTCTGTATATTTTACCGGAACCTTGTTTTGATAATTATAGGTTACAAGCATCGTTAGCGGCGGCATCATCAGCGGACGTAGTCACGTAGCAAAGGTGGTAGGTATTTCAAATTCGTTTCATGTTTTTTCTGGAAAGTGTTTGCATTACAATTTCTTTTTCTGCTTGGAATTTCAAAATATTAGGAAGTGTGATAAAAACTATACACAAAGAAAAATATTTTTCAGAAATTGAGATAATTAAAATTGGTTGGATATTTATTGCAGGTAAAAGAAAGGATTGGTAAGAGGTTGCTGGCCGTCTTTCTGGTGGAGAAATAACATGTCCGTGGAGTAGATAAAATGACCCTTACGGTGGTGTTTACTTAATGTAATAACACATCAGATACATACATAACAAATTATTACATGAACAAGTGTGTAAGTGAAAAAATGTTATATTCTTTTATTGTTGTAGGCAAATTTTTTGCTTTTGATTTTCCCATTTTATTGAATTATTATTTATTATATATTAAAAAATTGTATAAAATTAGTAACGGAATTAGTGATGGAATATCGGTCTTAAAATAATCTCATTTTTCTGGTTATAGGCAAAGCATTTAGAGATCGATTTAGAGACCAAAAATTCGGTTGCTAAATTTAGCAACGGATTAGAGACCAAAAATTCGGTTGCTAAATTTAGCAACGGATTAGAGACCAAAAATTCGGTTGCCAAATTTAGCAACAGATTATAGACAAAAAATTTGGTTGCTAAATTTAGCAACGGATTCAAAATCCATTGCTAAAAAATAGCGACCATCCTTTTTGAGACAAATTGAATATGTTGCAATTTGGGTTCTAAATTAATTTAGAGATCGAATTTTACTGTTTAGAGACGGATAATTCCGTCTCTAAATTGTGATTTTTTTTGTAGTGATAGGTTATTGAAGTGGTTATAAGTATTTATGTACAAGATATGAGTCCACCTTGTATTGAGTAAAGATAAAATTCTAAAAGAAAATATATTATTTTTATATTTATGGACTGGTACCAGGGCACGAGACCACCCACCAAGAAATTTTTGGGTACGAGACCACCCAGCTAGGGCACGAGACCGCCCTATGAGTTTTAGTTGCTCCATTAGAATTCAGTGGCTAGCTACCCTGGGTTTTAATGGAGTTACGCGCATTGGTACCATGCCCGGGCCCATATTAGTTTTTATTATATACTATATGAGTTTTAATTAGAAGATTTAAAGTATTTTAGTTGAGTGTTAAAGTTTATGAGTATTTCTCTATGATATGAAGTTAAAGTATTTAAATTGAGTTAAAATAGAATATTTTGTGAGGTAGGTGATGTACTTACTAAGCATTATCTTATAGTTATTTACCTTATATTGCAGATAAAGACAAGGGTTAGATGGGAGCAAGACCAATGCGGAAATGGTAGTGGCAATGGATCATCGGAATTGGTTAGAGACTTGAAAAGTATTTTAAGTTAAATTCTTTGTAAGATTGTTGAAATAAAAAGCTCCGCACTCTGTATCTTTCCTAGTATGTTAGGAGTTAGAATTGTTTAAATTATTCTCCTATATTATAAAATGAGGCAAAGCTTATTCCAAGTCTTACAGCAAAAATCTTATTGTATTTTCTTGGAATGATTATTAAGTAAACTTTTCTATAACTTATTTGTCTATGTGTTGACATGAGTAAAGAGACGTTTTGAAGTTTTATTTAAAAAATATATATATAGAGCTTCTCTTTACTACAAATTACTTTAAAAATTCTCTAAATTTTCAGCGTCAATTAGCACAGGTAACATCCCACTAGAGAGGGGTGTTACAGAAGTATGTGTAGTATGTGAGTGTGTAGTGTGTGTACGAGTGTGTAGTATGTGAAATTTGGGTGTAACTTATAAGATCTTAAAAAATAAGATGGACTAGAGGAACTTATTTTTTTAGAGCTTATAAGCTCTAAGAGCTTATTTTTACATCTTATAAGTTGTTTAAAATCTTATTTTGTCAAAACACATTTCAAAAGCTTATAAGCTCTCAAATATCTTAATTATAAGATGTCTTAAGGAGCTTATAAACTTAGGCAAACACCCTTTTAGCCTCATGCCAATGAATCCATGAAGAAACATCTTATTTTGCCAATGAAGTATGTACGTCCTTATAAATCCGTGACATATTCTTACGATGGGAGATTTTGTTTGACAATTATATCAGCCTAATATAAATAACGAATACAATGTTAAAGAAAAAGGTATGTGTGTATGTATTATTAGAGACTGTATAGATGATTCGATTCGTCATGCAATTTGTTAGTATTTTCACGGAATATGGTACTGCAAGAAAACAGGGTTTCGTATTAATAGAATAACAAGACGAGGGAATAAATATAGAATATCTTATCCATCCATAATGGAATTTATAATTAAAAGATTCCTGCTTGTGCTGTAAAATTAATTTTAAGTATGTGTTCCCCCCATCACCATCATAACACTTATTGTCTTATAATTCACATATTATTGTCTGTTTTATTAGTGGTAAGCACCTGTTTATGTGGCAGGTGTTTAAATATACTACATTAGTGGTACACCAACAGATGTTCACTATAATTTTACAGCATATCAAAATTTAATATATATCTCAGAGGGTTTGGGGGTATAAAACTATAAATAGAAAGATATGGAGGTTTGCAACTGACGAGGGGATTCGATTCCAACTACATATGACTTGCATAATTAATAACAGTGATTATAATATAAGGTTTCAGTATATACTTCATTACAGCCACTTGCTATGGTGCATATGTACTTTGTTCGTTTCACACTTATCCTAACAATGTCTCTGAAACAAGTTAGGCAGATAAGATCATCTATTCAAAATGGTACTCTATGATATTTTTATATTTATCCCCCCTCTCCCTTCCGGGTTCGTGCTATGTTCACGCCTTGTGCTGTTTCCAATTTCCGTTTTATGGTAGATCCGTCCGAGTTTGTTTTGTCGTTCAAGTATAACTGATTTCTCTAGTCACTACAAGAAAATGACCCTTTTGCGACTACCTTTTCAGCGACCACTAAAGTAGACGTTAAAGGCTGACCAATTGAGACCACTTGTAGCTGTGTACAGTGTGATATAGAAGTTCAACAAAAAATCGTCCCCAAAATTTCTGTGACCGCAAGTAGTAGCAAATATGCTCCTATTCGCAACTACGAGCAGTGGCAAATAATTTAGTAGCGTTTGCCACCAACATGTAGCAACCACTAATGTAATCGTTAATGTTGTGACCACTAATTTCATATTTGCAACCATATTTTTGCAACCCCTAAAGTAGTCATTAAAGGATGGTAATTTGAGACCACTTGTAGCCGCGTAAAGTATGGTATAAAAATTCAACAAAAAACCATGTTTAAAAAATTTTGTGACCCCAAATAGTCACAAATATCTAATTATTTGCGACTACGAGTAGTGTCAAATGATTTAATAGTATCTACTACCAATATGTAGTCGCAAAAGGTCGCCTTAATATTTTAAATAGTGGTCTCCAATGAGCATTTTTCTTTTGTAGTGTGTAGCCCGCGCAAGTACTAGTAGGAGAAAGATGATTAGTTGAGCATAACTTTATGGTGTGAAGTAATAATTTAATTAGGATTCATGTTCCATGTTCATGTGAATTAAACTATAGATAAAATAATATTCGCCCGTCCCATAAAACGAGTCATATAGTGAATGTCGCATTTTATTAATTCAAGTAAAAAATTGAATATTTTTATTTTACGAATTAGTTACATATGATTGAACAAGCCAAATAAAAAATAAAATAAATCGTACCAGTGTAAATTGATAATTTTTAGAGTGTTGTACCTTAATAAAATTGACCAAAAATAAAAGGTAGTACATTTTAAAATATATGAATCATATTATGGGACGGGGGAAGTATTTTTTTTTCTTTGCCCATTTCCAACCTCACAATTGGATTGATAATAATATTTTAGTTAGTTTGATTTCTTTTACTTGCAGATTTTTCTGAAAATGATATTTAGTTAATTTTATTTCTTGTACTCACAGATTCTTCTGTATTATTCAATCAAAATAAACAACTCTAGCCTTAAAATAATAAAAGAAGCCATGCTTTTATATTGATTTATACTTTCAAATGATTATTTTTGCCTTTCATTTTTTTTCTTTTTTTTGGTTGTGACAACTCCTTGGTTGAGTTGACATAAAGGATCAAAATCTTCCCACTTTCATTTATTACATTTCCAAAAACAAAAACAGAAAAAATACCAAAAAATTATACTTTGTTCTTTCTTGGGCAATTAAGAGACTAAAGTGCTTAATTTAGGAACAAAACCCCACCAATAAATGTAGCACAAAATTCCTTTTATGGAAGCCACATTTAATTTGGGCCCAAACTATTCCATTCCGCTCAACTTGGAGGACCATGTGATCATATGATGCTGGAGTTCATCATGTATAGGAAAATGTGCCTTTCAAAGAATAATTTTTAATTTCTTTTTCTTAATTATTCTTTCACTAATATCATATACACCATGGGCATATTTGATTGGGGGTTAGAGTGTGTGAGGTAAGTAGCCTGAGGTAATTCTGAGTGAGATTAAGTAGGGTGAGGTAATAAAGGTATGTTTGTTAGTGCTGACTGAGCTAATTCAGCTGAGGTAATAAATGTATGTTTGTTAGTGCTGGCTGAGCTAATTCGGCTGAGGTTGTTATAATAATAATAATAATAATAATAATAATAATA
>JAUEKW010139290.1:0-11094 GCA_032274785.1 Ajuga reptans
CATGTTGCGCTTAGACATTAACATTACAATCATGGCATATAAAGTAAACAAACATAGCCCATAGAATAGATAGAATCTCCACCTGAATATGGATGAAACTCGGTTTGTAGATGCAAAGATGACCTATTGTCCGGAGCCTTCGCTAGCCTCGTTCTCCTATCCACTTAGGCATGAATGAACATATCTTGGTCTTTAATATATATAGAATTTGGGATTTGGGAATTAAGGGTTTGGTAGAGGCTTTTGGAAATTTGTGAAGAAATAGAGAACTTACAGGCATTTAAAAATTACGTCAATAGTGAATAAATAATTTTTATCTATAAATCGATAAGGAGTAAAAATTTGAAACATTAAAGGTAGCTAATAGACTCAAATAATAGTATCATACTGAAATTGCAGAATTTTTTCAAGAAGCATAAGTATGAATCTTGAATATATGAAATCGAATTTATTGAAACTGAAAAATTATGCGCAGCGCTAGGAAAAACTTAATAACTAGAAAACTA
This sequence comes from Ajuga reptans, assembly GCA_032274785.1. Classification (NCBI taxonomy): domain Eukaryota; kingdom Viridiplantae; phylum Streptophyta; class Magnoliopsida; order Lamiales; family Lamiaceae; genus Ajuga; species Ajuga reptans. The sequence continues at coordinate 507 of JAUEKW010139290.1, forward strand.
CAAGGTGAATCGCTTTGAAATTTTACAATATGATAGAAGACATGTAGATAATTCACAAATGCAAAAATCAGAATTTTTGAAGAATTATAAATATTTCAGAATACCTGTCTATTGGAAGGAGTTGTGATTGAGGGAAAAAGTCAGCAGAAGGAAATCCATGGATGATATGAACGAATTTTTTTTTTAATAAAATCAGAATGTTTGGCTATGATATTAGTTTATGACATTAATCCTTTATTTATAGACTATGGCTGTGTTTGATTAGGGTTGCCCCCAGCCGGTTGACGTTGGGGGCAACGTGGTGATGTTTGGCACGGGCAAGGTTGGGGACATTATTTGGTTGGGGTAGGTTGGCAGTTGCATGCTTTTTAACTTTCCTCTCTCCTCTGTAATTGAAAAGACACGTTTCTCTCTCTTCTCTCTCTATTTACCTCCAACATATTTACCCCAGCCAAAAATACCTCAGTCTTCCCAGCCGCAATCAAACATAGCTTATATTCATAAGGTTATAGGACTCCTAATTATAATAGAAAAGCATTTTCTTGTTTCCTAAAGAAAATTATTGGCTCCAATAATAAACTATGGAATAATCTAAAACAAATATAATTAGGCCCTAAAATAATATAGACCTCAATTTAATAATAATAAAATTTTACGAGTGTTACAAGATATCTCGTGCCTGGATACATATACCTCGTGCCTCAAGTAAAGGACAAAATTATTCATCTTTTGCAGACGATGAAAACAAATCTCGTGCCTTTTGGAAATATACCTCGTGCCTGGATACATATACCTCGTGCCTCAAGCAAAGGACAATATTGTTCATCTTCTAAGGACGAAATCACAGATCTACCTCAGTCATGTACATGTGCCATGTTAAATATAGCTCGTGCCTTTAAAAATATACTCCGTGCCTCAAGTAAAGGACAATATTATTCATCTTTTACAGATGAAATCGCAGATCTAATTCAGACAAAGACAGAGACCCACTACGACGTATGAAAATCAACTCCGACGAATTTACAGAGAAGCTTGAAGAATTACCATGGTGGCTAAAATGAGATTAGGAGAATTTAAGAGGAGCTTGAAGAATGACCATGGTGGATAAAAATGGTGAGATTAGAAGGGGGAGAGAGTAATGGTGTAAAGGAGAGAGAGAGAGAGAGAGAAAGATTGATGGTGTAAATGATCAACTCCGATGAATTTATAGAAAAACTTGATAAATTAACATGGTGGATAAAAATGGTGAGATTAGGAGGGAGAGAGAGAGAGTGATGGTGTAAAGGAGAGAGATTGAGCATGAAGGGTGGGGGGAATAGACAGTTGTATCAGACGGTGGGGGGAAGGAAGGGTGGGGGAGCGTGAGTGGAACAGTAACAATGTGCTATATTTGATGTAAAACTCAAAAGTTGACAAATTCTATATATACTATTCTACTGTACAAAACAAGTAAGGTTGTGTTTGAATGCGGCTGGGGAACACAGAGGTATTGTTGGTTGGGTAAATAAGTTGGGGTAAATAGAGAGAGAAACTTGTCTTTTCAATTGTAGAGAAGAGATGAAAGTTAAAAAGCATGCAACCCCTAACTTACCCAAACCAAATAATGCCCCAAACTTTCCCATGATAAATATTACCAGATTGCCTCTAACGTCAACCGATTGGGACAACACTATCCAAACATAGCCTAAGCAATAAAGATGCACGCTACTACCCACCAGCACCATTGATGGCATCATATCATATTTATTTTATTATTTTATTTTATTTTTATTTATTTATTTTCTCTTGAGGGTTTTTTTTTGTCTTTTAGCGGCGGGTGTCTTTTTCTGCTGAAGTGGGCCCACTATTGCAATTGTTTCTTCGAGGCTTCTTTGTGTTTGTGAATCAGTTCCATGAGTCACGCAAATGTAGAATTCAAAAAGTTCACCCTACTCTTTGGATTATGTTGACAAGTTTTTATTGCAGTATGTAAATAGCCAAAAATTTGTAAGTGATCGGAATAACGACAAAATTTATTTATTTTATATTCCTTTCGGTTTATAAGAATATGTAGGGCCGGCCCTAGACAATTTAGGATCCTGGGCAAGAACGAAAAATTGAACGCCTATAAAAAGAAAAAAATATCTACATAGTACACATAATATTTTTTTTTCTCATTTTCTATAAGTTTATTGCTATAAAAATGAACGTTGCTCTAAATATCGGTGGACAGTGGTGCACGACGCAGTCCACATCACAGCAGCAACACCTTAGCAGCGCCAATCAGCAGACGCACAATGTAGATTTGATATTTAAAATTTTGAATTTTAGGGGAGGCCAAGAATTTGTATTCCTTTTCGACAGAAGAAGAAGTTTTCATTTTGTTTGAAGAAGAAGAAGTATTTTCAGTGTGGGAGAGGGTTTGAGATTGTAAAATTCTTTTTTACCGTTGATTAATTAAAGAAGTTGTCTCTATTTATTTTTCATTTTTAATATTAATTTCCCATTTCCTGTAACTTATCTCGTGGACTTAATTAAATTGACAGCATGGTGAGTTTTCTTTTATTTGTTGTGCTACTTTAACTTAAAAAAATATGAACTATACTAATAAATACAATATATATATATACAACATACTTAAAATTTTTGGGCCCCCTAAAATATTGGGTCATGGGGGCGGTCGCCCTCATTGCCCACGCCCAGGGCCGCTACTGAGACTATGTTCATTGGTGACACCCAACCCAAGTCAAGTCTTTTGTACTTTATTAGTGACACCAACATAACCTTTAAAATAATTTATTCCTCATTATTTATTAATTGTATATTATTTATAATCAATTTTTATTATATTTTAAATGTGTAAGAAATAGATAAAAAAAATATTTAATATTCTTAATTTGTAATTATAATAAGAAAAAATTTAACATACACTTAAAATAAGCTACTAGCATAATAACTAAATTAAATTACAATAGTTGGAATGCAAAATCGAAAATAAATAAATCAAGCTACAAATAGATGCATGAAATATGTCATTGTTGGACTCAAAATATGCCCAACCAATGCCAAAATTGTGCTTCAAAATATGTCATTGTTGGACTCTATTTGTAGAGTTTTTTTTTATTAATTTTGATTTTTTTACAATAAATATCAACCATTTAAATTATATCTAAAAAATTTATTTGTATCAATAAGATATTGACAAGTGTCACAAGGAGATTGAATGTGGATTGGTGATAAAGGTTGTGACATTTGGTTGATTAGCCAACCAATATCACACATTTTTCCTTCTTTTTTTCTTTTTCTTCTTTATTAAATTGTTTGTCCTATTCTATGACATTGAGTTGAATGTCACTAATAAACATCGTCTAAAAGGACTATGTTTAAGTAGCTAGTGTATAATTTTTTATTTTTTTTATCAACAAAATAAGAGCACAACTTGCTATAGCCCTTCCTCAAAAAAAACAAATAAAAAAAATAAAAAAATAAAAAAAAACCTTACTACACACCTTTACGTTTCACTTTTGTCTCTTTATTATTTAGGACATTGCTATTTAGCTAGATTCTGGCTGGCCGTAATTTTAATTTTTTTTGTCAACATTATTTTTTTATTTTTGATTGGTCATTATTTGTTGTTGGTATTATTTTTTTTAACTATTATTTATTTTTAAAAAGTCAAATGTTGATTATCATTTTGAATGACCCAACTGGCATCTTTTTTTACACTAAAATGATATTTAACATTTAAATTTTAAAAAGTGATGGTTAACAAAAATAATGCCAACAACAAATAATGGTCAATAAAAAATTAAAAAATAAATTTTAACAAAAATAAAATCTCGACGGCCAGAATCTGGCCAACCATCTTTACCGTATTATTTATAATTTGTTTGAGTTTCCAACTATATTTTACTTAAAAACATCATTGTCATAAGGATATTATTCGTTGAAACTTCATTAATTACTAACTTTGACTTTTCAAACATCACTCTCTATTACAAAAAAAAAAAAATCTTTTTTTAGGGTAGCAAGAATAGTTTTGGAACAACAATTTTTTTTTTAATATGGAAGGAGTAATCTTTTTTTTTAGTTTTTAGATTCTATTATTTTTCACTAGAATGATCTCATTTAAGTTTTATTTTTATTTTTTAGAGTCCCAATTCAAAAAAAAAGTTTTAATTTCTTTAGGGTTTCAAGATTTTTTTTCCTAATTGTTTTTCTTATCCTTTGTTTTATTTTATTCTCTTTTAAATTAAATATCAATTTCTTTTTGGGGAGCTGATGTCATCTAAGATATTTGTGCTGCGATATAAATTGAGGTAATAGGAAAGAAACACAAAAATGAAAAATGCACAATTTTTTTACTCTGTTCGTCAAAGAATTGACTACGTCTAAGGTGCGCTACCAAGCTAAGGGTTTTCAATATTTTAAGAGAGTAAAGTTACAAATACATGAGCGGACTATTTATAATATAGGTGGTTCTATTCATAGCCCATTATTTTCTCTGTACAACCACCAAACCCTTGAATTTCTTATTTTACCCTTAATGCAACCCAAAACTAACATTGTCTTTGAAGTCTTTTTCTTCCATCCACAGCCACCATGTGCCCTTTCCTTTGTATTTTTCTCCCCGCCGATGTTGATGAATAAGAATTCAGATCTCCAATATTATAATAATCTTCTTCTCCCATCACTACTATCTTTCAAATTACTGTTATCTGTTTTTAGCTTTACTGAATTAATTATTCTCTAATTGTAAATTCTTCATTCTATTTTTTAAGGAGACATAAATTGAAATATATACTCTTTAGTGGAGTATATTAATTCATAATTTCCAAAATTTAGTGGAGGCATAGGCAACTGCTTGTATTCTCTTTTCTTACTTCCTGATTTAGAGAGCGTCAACACCATGAATCTCACAACCTGTTATTTAATTCAACAAAAAAATTACAGAGCTGAATTAGAACTCCCTCATCATAAAAAACCTCTATACCATGAATCTAACATGGAGCCTATAATCAAAGTGGGAGAGAACACAAATATAGTAAAGAAAGTTGTAAAGCCTACTGTGAGTTGGAGAAGATATGATTTTATTCTTTTGCCAAGTTGATGGTTATGGAAAGGGGGAGAGATGGAGTTTAAGGGTTAAATGAGAAATTCATGTTAAATTTTGTGGTTATGAATAGATTCACCCTTATAATATATAAATATAGCCCTTAATTTTATTATTTTTTCTCGGGAAGTAGTGTACAGTTAGGCCTTACAGCTCCACATTTGGTGATATACTATTACCATGACCTACTTATCACATATATAGTTGTGATTATTTATAACTACACAAGTTTTATTTTTAAGACACATTATATATAACATCAGGGGCCTTCTATGGTGCACCTGGGGTACCGGTGCACCTCATAATTTCAATCGTTGGATGGATAAGATTTAATCTTGACAATTAAATTGATTAACGTTTTACCTACTAAACAGGTCATTAAATACTAAAGGCTAAAGATGTAATTTGAACAGAATAATCTGGATCAACTTCATCTTCCAACCAAAAATATTGGCAGCGAGATGAGAGAAGAAATTGGCCACCAAGAAACTGGAGAAGATAATAAATATATTTCACTCTCTCTCTCTATTCAGTTAGAAGATTTTTCATATCATAAGCAGTTTTATCTTCTTCTTTCTTGCTTGAACCAAATCACTTTGTTAATTTCCTAATCTCTCCTTGTTTTTTTTTTATAATTTATAGATACTCTAGAACGAATTTAATTATACATTATGTATCTAATTTTGTTGAAGCCATATTTCTGGAGTTCTTAAATGTACAGGTAAGTGGGGGAGGAGACGACTCTCTTTCTCTCTCTAGCGTGCGCTCTCTCTCTCTAAAATATATTATTTTCCTAGATTGCCATTATCAGAAGAAAACAAAATTAATCTTCTCTTATTTCTTTATTTCTTTATTTTTATATTTGTGGGTGCTAAAGAATTATTTTAGTATACATATATATATATATATATAATTTCCTTAAAATCATATTTCGATTTCTAAATGCAGTAATTGTAATAGTCTAATTAATACCCCTAAAAAATAGTCTAATTAATGTATATATGTAATCAAACTTCATAACGTACTACTGCTACTCAATCAGTAAAGAAATAAGTTCTTATTTTAGAAAAAGAAAAATTATAAAATTTGAACTCAGTAGGAAATACACTACCAAAAGTTTATGTCATTAGTAAGATTAAAAGAAAAACAAAAAAAGCTAAATAGTAAGCCCATATATTCTCAAAGAAAATAATTCATATTAGTAATTGGTTACCTGTAATAGCAGGTAAAAATTTTCAGGTGCACCGGTATCCCCGGTGCACCATAGAATTCCTCATAACATCAATACTATTTTATATTTTTCGGATTAACTGATGCCATTCTGTTTTTAACTTAAACTAGATATCCACCCGTGCGATGCACGGGCTAGATTTTATGTTCTTATTTTATTAATAAATATTTTATGTAAATATGTATTACAATGAAAGAAAATACATGATTAATAATGTATTACAAAGAGTTGTATGAAATATTGTACTATAATAAGTAAAAGTTTGTACCAATCACATATCAAATTATCCTAAAGTACACAAATTGTAAACTAATGGAATAAGTTAAAAACTAAAGGTTCTGAAATACTTCTTCTCTATATACAACATTAACAGTTGAATTATCACGTTGTTTAAATTCATCGCATATAAGGATCTTTAAACAACGTCGATTCGTAACTTTTGACAAAGCAACATATATATGAACATGCCTGAAAACTGGTTTGCGCAAAATATGTGCATTATCGGCGCTTCATCCCAAATAATTAACTTACGCTTTGCAATAATAATAATATACTAATTAATTACATATTTGTATAGAAGCGAAATAAAGTCACATGTTTTTAATCAATATTTGTTCAGAAGTCACATATATTAAATTTAGTAATATTAGCATGATATCCCACAATCGTATTAGTTCATCGACCATAGAGGTGTTAAACTATGTTATTGTGATGTATTTAAATAAAAATAATAATAAGCTTATTATATTTGTAGTTAATATAATTTTTCTTTCACAAAAAAAAAATTAATTTAATTAACAAATCAATTTAACTAATATATCTAAGCTTCTACTATAAATTTTGACCATAACAAATTTGATTTTTTTTTTAATATAAATTCTCTTTAAAACAAAATTATTCAAACAATCCAAAATTATACAAAAAGCAAAACTAAAGTAGAAAAAAAAATTAATCTTCTAAATAAAGCAGATAATTTTTATCCTTAAAAAAAATATTTTGAAATTATCTGACTTTTTTATTTTACATACAAAAAAATTAAAATCGAAATATATCATAAGAATCCTAAAAGAGGGTAATTTACATTTAAAAATTAAATTTTTAATCATATATATGCATAATTGATGTCAAATCGAAGATCGTGAAGAGAAGATTATTTCAGTATATTTTTTCATAAAAAACGGAGTTGAGATGAAAAAGTTATAAGACTTTTAAATATTAAGGAGAAAAGAAAAGAAAAAAAAAAGATCTTATTGTTTGGCCCTTAACCAACCACCTTTTTTGGAAAAAAAAAACCAGTCTTTTTTGTAAGAAGGAAGAAACAACCCATCTCCCATAAATGTAAAAATAAATTATGATTTAAAAATAAAAAAAAATCAGAAAAGGACACATAGGCCAGAAGACTTTTTTCAACGATTCTTCTTTTATGAATAAGGTAGATAGATGTAATGATCCCCGAAATGGAGCATATATCGTAGTGTGTGATGGTTGGACGAGAACAAAATGCTACATAAAATATGATATTTCATGTGCTCAAATTCACTCACTGAAAAGTACAAATTTCTTGGAAATTATCTGTAGTACCTGGTCCTTCCACCAATCACTGTCCAATATAGTTTTTGCATTCCATGCACTAATTTTACGACTTTATGAGCAATTTATGTTTTATTTATATTACAATTTATATTTTATTTATCTTGTATTTTACGATTAAATTTTAAGGTGTTCATATTAGTGGGGCAGAAGCCCTTAATCTAAAGTATGAGGTGAAAGGGGAGAGAGGGTGTGAATAATGCAAGACTACATGTGGCAAGTTGAATATGTTAAATTCATTAAGTAGTACGTGAAAGTGTTAGAAGCGTAAAAGACGACATTGATAAGATAATAATATCAATGATAATGATAATAATAGGAAAATGAGGAAACTATTTGATTGGCTAATAAAAGACGGTTAACTCTGATAGAAGATGATAAGGTTCTAATAAATACATACATAATAGTGATAAGAATAACAATGTAACTTTATTGTTGTTAAGGTAGAAATATATACATGCACTCTTACATAAACAATTTATATTAATTTTATACAAGTGACCAAATGAACAAAAAGAGAATATATGGTATAATAATATTACCTGCACCGCCGAATTAAGTCGGCAAAAGCAGATAAAGATAAATCCAATTCCTTTCCATTATAGCTCAAGAACACAAGATAACCTTACAAACGAAGTAAAACGAGAGAGAGAGAGAGAGGGGTGTCGAAGGGCAACAAAAAAAAAAGGAAGAATAGGTACGTGAACTTTAAAGACCATCTCAATTATCTTATAATGGATATCATGATGGTGATATATGGTTACAATTATTCTGTTGGAATTAGGAGGGGTCTTTTCCAAAGTTTAACTGGAAATTTAATTAATATGAATTCTTTCTTGATTTATGTTTGCTATTAGAATTCAATAACTTGTTTATTATTATTCGATCTAGTTGTCTAATAGTTCAGTTAATATATATGTGTGCATGTGTGTGTTAATAAGAGCTTTAAAATTGTATATGATATCCAAAGTTCTTCAAATTGGATAGATACTATGTTACATACACACGTACATATTATATCCATATATGTACATTGGTTGTTTCTATTATACCAACTAAAACTGATGTATATAGTCCATTTTGGGCCTAGATTATGTGAATGTACCTCTTTTTTGTAGGAAATGCCTAATTAGTTCATTCCTTATATTGTAGAGGCCCAAGGACCTAATTTTCTAAGTAGATTAGGATATATTTAATTAGGATATTTGATGGGGCCTAGATAATGTTTAAGCCTACTAACTGCACTTATATATACGTACTTCTATCTGTTTCATTAAGAACTGTGCAAGATAATATTATTCTACTTTTCTCCGAAATTGTTATTATTATGTTATTCACTGTGATATAGCATCATAACCTTTTATGTTGTACAAGAGTGAATTTCATAAAGGTTATGCAGTCGAGCTTAACGAATTTAATTGCATATGTGTGATGATGTCAAAGAATATAGGGTCTCAATAGCTATAGTTTAGTAAATATGTATAGATGTCTTGGAGGTACAATCATCGAGGTGATTGCGTCAAATCATTTAGAAGCAAAACTTGATTATGTATTAAGTATAAGAGTACGAAGTTCTAATGTGCTGCAATGTTTCTGCTAATAATTTGGAATGATAACTTGTTCTATATTGACTAGATAAGAGCTTATATTGAAAGAGTTAAAAGGTGACTGATGACTTTATGGCTTGTCCAGCCACGAAGGTTGAGGTAAGTAGAAATCTATCTACAACTACAATGCTTGAACATAGTATTTGTCACTACTACAAAAAAGCTTAACGACAACGGTTTTTAACCGTTGTCATTTTATTTTTGAACCGTTGTAAAAGATGGTGTAGTCGTAGATGTACTATATACAACAACGGTTCGTAACCGTTGTTGTAAAGAATAAAAACAACGGTTCCAGACCGTAGTTGTTAATCCTCGAACCGTTGTTGTTTAATTTAATGACAACGGTTTATAACCGTCGTCGTAAGCATAATATCTACGACTACGGTATCTACCACAATGGTTGCTGGTTTGATTTAACGACGGTTAGGAACCGTTGTTGTTATGTATAATGACAACGGTTTATAACCGTCGTCGTAAGCATAATATCTACGACTACGGTATCTACCACAACGGTTGCTGGATTGATTTAACGACGGTTAGGAACCGTTGTTGTTAAGTATAATGACAACGGTTTATAACCGTCGTCGTAAGTGTCATATCTACGACTACGGTATCTACCACAATGGTTGCTAGATTGAATTCACGACGGTTCGTAACCGTTGTTGTTTAATGATAATGACAACGGTTCCAGACCATAGTTGTACATAATTGAACCGTTGTTGTATATTACAATGACAACGGTTTATAGCCGTTGTCTTAGATTGTCTGAAAACACGGCAAGGTTTTATTTTAAGCCGTAATATTTTTTTTTTAAATTTATATATATATATATATATATATCAATATACCACACTTACTTCCCACTCATAAACAAAATAATAATTTTATATTAACTATCAAATTGTTTGAAATATTCCAACACAATAACGCATCCTTACGACTAAATCTAAAGAGTGAATAGTCGAAACATTACATATAAAGAATAATACTAAAATTACAAATTAAAACGGTCAAGCATCTTGGTCAGCTATAATGATGATCTGCACCACATACTGTTTTCAACAATCC
>JAUEKW010139310.1:0-11091 GCA_032274785.1 Ajuga reptans
TTTCAGATAATAAGGAAATTAAATATACATCCATAAAGCGCACTAAAAGTTTGCTTTAATGTATACTCTATCATGGATTAGTATTGGAGATGTTGTTTTTGGACGGTCTTTTACCTATTGATGAGGTTTTTTTTTTTTAATGAAGTTTCCAAACTTTTTTGAAAACAGAATCATATGTTTGGTTAGATCAGTCAGATCTGGATCTCTTGAACTGTCCTCATGCACTTCTGTTTTGAGTGCAATTCTATTGTTTGCTTCTTTCTTCTCAAAGCCTTTGTTGAGTTCAAAAGTGAGGAGATCACCCACCAGTTGATCAATCTTCATATTCTCGACATCTTTGGAGGTATCAATTGCAGTCACCTTTTTGGAAAATCGATTGGGCAATGTTCTGAGAAACTTGTCCACCATCAGTGATTCTTGCACTTGTTCGCCCAGTGACAGCCGTTTGTTCACGATCCCCATAAAGCGTGTATGATATTCTTCAATGGATTCACTTTTCTCCATTCGTAGATTGTCGAACTAGTTCCGCAGATTCCTTAGTTTGGATTTCTTGACTTCTTTAGTCCCTTCAAAGTAGTTCTCAAGTAAATCACAGGCTTCTTTTGTTGTCTTGCAGTTGCAAATCTTTGTGTACTGGGTTTGATCGACCACCGTTCGAATGAAAAGAAGCGCCTTGTGATTCACTTTGTATAGTTCTTTCTTAGTTGCGAACCATTCAGACTTTGGTTTTTATATAGCCGGGTCTGCAGACGCGGGTGGCGACCATCCTCTTTCAATAATACTCCAGTATTCCTCACCTATGGCTTCCAGATGAGCCATAGTCAAGGATTTCTAATAATCATAGTTCGCTCCATCAAGCAGGGGAAGTCGCGATGTGTGACCTCGAAGATCCATGAGTGTGCAGTTCTCCAAGATGGAAACTTCCGTATAAGGATACGGATAGGCTCTGATACCAATTGAAAGTCTGAATTGCAAAACAATGTTATAACACAGATAAACTGAAAAACGAGAAATTAAATAAAACACACGAGAATTACCACGGGGACTGAATCCCTCAATCCCCTCGAGCTTTTTGTAATTGATAATACCAGAAATAGGTTACGTTTTACACAGAGACTCCATCTCTTAACCCTAACCTACTTTCCTATCATCTATGCTCGGCGACTCCCGTCGACTTTGTTGACTCTGACGTGGCACACCACCACTGGTCAAGAACAGGATCTCCCGTACCTGTTTCGATGCTCCTTCTCCCGAATTCGCCTCTGGACTACGACAGTGTTGTAACACTACTATCTCACAAAACTTAACTTTGATCGAGATACAAAAACTCACAGAAATCAAACTATAAAAATATAACTCTCAGAATATGATTTCGACTATGCCTTAGCACTGTAATAAACTCGATAGGAATAATGAGACTAGTTCTCAATATTTATAGGCACCAATTTGATTTCCTATTGGACTTAGTAAACCTTTCGCCAACCCAATAAGGATCCTTCCAGATTTTCAGCGTGTTCTTCCTCATCCATATCTTTGAAATAAATCTTCTTGATATGATTTTATCTTGATATATTCTTCATATGGCTTTATCCTATACAAAATAAGATATATATTAAATATACAAAAATTCCAAAACTAAAATATTTATAAATATATTCTAAAATATATTTCACAATATATTCTAAAATATATTTAACATTTCGGCACACTGAAATTTTGGTAATCGACAGTGTAGACAGTGCTATATTGATACCAACATATACGGTATACCAATATTACAGTACGGTAACATCATATAATTTTCATATATCGAAAATTTTGATATAGTAACGATATAGAATTACCTACCTAACTACCCGATCTCTCCAATATAGTTTGAATGAATATATCATGGGACTCCATAATTAAATTATTTTTAATAGAAAATCAGCTGAATTAATTCTTTTAAAATGATGAATAATGTTAAGTGGGGTGAATAGAGTATTATTTTTCTCAACTTACGTTAATGTGTACTTAACAATGTAAACAATTTTTTGCCCTAAAAATGTTTTAGGTGAAAATTATTAAAATAAATATGAATGCCCAATTAAGATCAACGTCTAAGAAACGTTGGTGGGTCCATTTAACATGAAAAATCCATTGGACAGTTAATTTATTATTCCATCATCACAATTTTTTTTTGGTGGGAATATCATCCCAATAATTAATCTACATGTTCCAAGCCACTTTTCACGAGCCCAATTTATAAAGTTAGAAGCTTATTATTATATTTTTTTAATGATGAGAGTCAAGCCAAAATATATGTATTTTTTAATTAGAAATTTTATTTAATATATTTGTGAAGATTTTAATTAGAATTTTGTATGGAGATAAAAGAATATGGACTTGACTGGTAAGCCAATGTGGGTGAGAGGTTGAAGAAAAATGAAAAACTGACATATTATTCACCAATGGAATAGTACAATATATACCAACGGATACAGATGGATAACTGCTGCTAACAGAAACTGTTAGCACACTAACTAAACCATCTTAGTTGAGTAACCAACTCTTCCTAACTGAGGTTACTAATCTAGTTAAATAACTTACTGATTGTATATTCTAATACACCCATGTCAAACCTAACTAGGAGACAAAGGTTGAAGAAAATAAGAATACAAGTGTTACACAAACTGCTAACAGAAACTAATCAGGAAACATCTTGAAGAGTAAAACCAGGTGGGATACTGAGTGAAAACTTTGAGCACAACACACTGAACCTTTTACTTGAGAGAGGCTTTGTGAAGACATCAGCTAGTTGATCTTCTGATGAGATGTGTCTGACTTCTAGCAGTTGTTGTTGAACCTTTTCTCTGACAAAGTGAATGTCAACTTCAATGTGCTTTGTTCTACTGTGAAAAACTGGATTTGAGGCCAAGGCTATAGCTCCCATATTGTCACACCAAATAATAGATGGTGTCTTGATGTGAAGATCAAGTTCTTGAAACACTGATTTTAACCATACCAAATCAGTAGCTGCTGTTGCCACCCTGTACTCAGCTTCAGTGCTGTTGTGAGCAACCACACTTTGTTTTCTAGAGCTCCAAGTGAGAAGATTTGAACCCAGAAAAACATAAAAACCACTTGTGGACTTTCTATCATCTACAGAACTAGCCCAGTCAGCATCAACAAAACACTGCAAAGAAAGACTTGAAACAGGTTTGAAAGTTAAACCACTAGCAGCTGTGCCCTTAACATACCTAAGCACCCTCTTGCAAGCACTCCAATGATTCATTGTTGGGGCTTGCAAGAACTGAGATAGCTTATTTACAATGTAGGACAAATCAGGTTTTGTCATTGTCAAATATTGTAAAGAACCTATTGCACTTCTATAAAGAGATGGACAATCAAATAACTCACTATCCTGCAAATGCAATTTCTGAGTTGAGCAATAAGGAGTGAGACTTGGTTTATAATTAATCATGTTAGTTTCTATTAATAAATCAACAACATACTTATGTTAATTCAAAATTAAACACTCTTTAGTTCTGTGTACCTCAAAGCCCAAAAAATACTGAACTTCACCTGGTGACTTTAAACCAAACTTGTTGTCTAAAGCTTCTATTACCTGTTGAATATGTTGATGATCATCTCCTGTAACTAAGATGTCATCAACATACACTAGTAGCAGTAGAAAATGTGGCCTTGTTCTTTTAAAGAAAATAGAATTATCAGATGCAGATATTTTAAAATCAAGTGAAATAAGAAAAGCTTGCAGAGTATCAGTCCAGGATCTGGGAGCTTGTTTAAGCCCATATAAGGATTTTATAAGCTTGCATACATGAGTTGGCCTTTGAGAATCAATAAAACCTTCAGGCTGACTCATGTAAACAGTCTCTTTCAAAGTACCATGCAAAAAAGCATTATTTATGTCAATTTGTTTAATGGACCAGTCCTTTGTAATAGCAAGTGATAGGATATTTCTTATGGTAATGGGCTTAACAACAGGGCTGTATGTTTCAAAATAATCTATACCAGGGCTTTGTTGAAAACCTTTTGCAACAAGCCTGGCCTTATACCTCTCAACAGAGCCATCAGACTTCTGTTTCACCCTAAACACCCACTTATTTTGAACCTACCTTCATGCCATCAGTCCTAGGAACTAACACCCAGGTTTGATTTTTCTGTAGAGCCTGAAATTCAGCCTCCATGGCTGACTTCCACTCACCACTTGACAGAGCTTGTTCTACAGACAGAGGTTCCAAGGGATTGACTTGAAGTAAATAAACTTTTGGCTTAAAAACACCAAGCTTGGACCTTGTGACCATGGAATGAGTATTCACAGGGACATGCTGAGATGGTAATGATGAAGAAGACGGAAAAGAAGTGAGAGTGGGAGAGTGAGTAGTAACCTGCTCTCAACTAGAAGAATGCCTAGTACTAACAGAAGCAACATTAGAATTGTCAATGTGTGGTATGTGAGAATGAACAGGTGTCATAGGTAAATTACCATCAGTGGGATGTGTAGTGTGATGTGTATGCATATCATAACTGGAAGTTGGTCCAGAACTAGAATGCTGAGTCCCAGAACTAGAGCCAGAATACAAAAATTCTTGAAAGTCTTGAGGAAAATCAGCAGGTAAAGGTAAAACAGGTAAGAAATATTTTTTATTATAAGAAGAAACCTTAAGTGTGCCCTTAGAGAACAACTATGTGTATGAGAATTATATTTCATTAAAGACAATAGTTCTACATATATAAACCCTTCCAGAAGAGTTCAGACACCTGTACCCTTTGTGAAACACACTGTACCCTATGAAAAGACACTTAGAGGACCTATACATGAGCTTATGCCTGATATAAGGTTTTAAATAGGGAAAACAAGAACAACCAAAGGTTTTAAAGAAACTGTAATCAGGTTTGTGATGGTAAAGTTTTTCAAAAGGAGAAATATTCTGCAAAACAGGAGTGGGAAGCCTATTGATTAAGAACACAGCAGTGGCAAAATCATCCCACCAAAAACACATGGGTAAATTGGCTTGAGCTAACAAATCTAAGCCTGTTTCTACTATGTGTTGATGCTTTCTCTCAGGTTTACCATTCTGAGGATGGGTATGAGGGCAAGGATGTCTGACCTTTACCCCTAGAGAATGAAGAAAAGAAAATACAGGTTTAAATTCCCCACCAAAATCAGCTTGAAAGGCTTTGATCTTAGAACCAAATTGCCTCTCAACTATGAGATTAAACTGCTGAAAAGCATTAATCACTTGACTTTTAGTTTTTAAAGGAAAAACCCAAGTATACCTGGTGTAATCATCTACAAAATGCACATAATATCTAAACCCCTCTAAAGAAGGTGTGGCAGCAGGACCCCAGACATCAGGAAAAACTAATTCAAATGAAGCAGATGTTTTAGCAAAAACTGATGGAAAGGAAAAACTATGTAACTTTCCAAATTGACAAGAGTCGCAAAATTTGAGATTACGAAGATCAAACTTTTTATTAGCTTGCTTTAGTACAGTACTCAAAACAACTGCACAAGGATGCCCTAACCGATTATGCCACAGATCTGCATCATCTTTAGTGATTACAAATGCTTGTACATCAGACTTACAAGGTATAGAAGGAGAACTAGTGCTACAACTAGTACCAGTACTAACAATATTACATGGTGAAACACAACTAGCAGATTTAGTAATAGTAGAATTAGAACTATGGGAACTAGGAACAGCAACTTGGGCTTTTCCAGCAACAAGATGTGACAAGTCAAGGTGGTACAGTCCATTTCTAAGCAAACCTCTCAGTAGAATCCTGTGAGTTACATTGTCCTTTACAAAACATGTGTTAGGATGAAATTCAACATAAACACCATTGTCAGAGGTAAACTTGAAATACTAAGCAAGTTCTTTGTGATATCAGGCACACACAAAACATTTTGTAAAACAAGATTCTTAGAAGAAGTGAAACTAGGTATATAAGAAGTACCAACATGTGAAAAGGAGTTTAGAACCATTACCCACAGTAAGTCTGTCTGGACCTCTGTATGATGCCTGATGTGCATTCAGATTCTGAACATCGGCTGTGACATGATTGGTAGCACCGCCAGGGGCGGACGTACATTGGGGCCAAGGGGGCATTGGGCCCCCTGGCCCCATGAAAATTTCTACTATATATAGGTGTATTTCGATCAATTTTAATATAAATTAATTAAATAAAATAAAAAATTGTATTGGTTAACTTGAATAATTATTTAATAGTAACCAGTGGATGTATTATGGTATATAGGGATTACATTAGGAATAAAATACAGTATATGGGGATTATAGAAAAGAATAAAAAATAAATTAACACTTAATTGTTAACCTAGTACTAAAATAGGCACATGAGGACTAATAGACCCAAACTCGAATTCACACAGAATAAGCCCAAATAACATAGTACTGAAATAGGCCCATCAGGACCAATAGACTCAAACTCGAACTAACACAAAACAAGCCTAATTTTTTTTTCCGGAGGCGCTGCCCCCGAACTCCCGTCATTGAGCCCCCCTAACCGTAATTCCTGCATCCGCCACTGAGCACCGCTATCCACATACCAGTGCGTACCAGGAACATACACTCCACGAGTGTTTTCAGTCTCAGAAACATGAGCAAAAAAATCACAAGAATTGTTATCTAACAAACTAATATTATCTTGACTAGGAGCAGAGTGTTGGATGGTGCCAAGATTGACAGTAGGAAAAGCTACATGGGCCTGAGGAGACCCAAGATTAATGCCAGGGAACTGCTGATCAAAACGTTTGAAACATTTTGAGGCAATATGATTTGGTTTGCCACAGATTTGGCAAGTAACCTTGTTCTTATTAGTGAAATTGCCTCTACCTCGACCTTGACTACCCTGATTACCTCCTCTATTTCCACCCCAATTCCCTGAAGAATTATTACCAGAGAAACCTCATTTCCTTGAGTTATTGGTGGAAACAACATGAGCAGCAGACATACCCAAATTGACAGAAGAATTGAACTGCTGCAACCTCATCTCATGAGTTTGCAGAGCATACTGCACTGCTTCCAAATTAAGAGATTCAGATTTCATAGACAAATTCACAATGATGGATTCATATTCAGATCCTAGACCAGAAAGAATGCAGGAGATTAACTCGTCATCGGTGATTATTTGACCAGAAACATGCAAATTATCAGAAATCCCTCGCATCCTAAGGATGTACTGCTCAATACTCATATCTCCTTTCTTGGTAGTCTGGAGTAAAAGCCTAAGATGCAGAGCTCGAGATTTCAATTGAGAATGAAAAAGAGAGGCAAGAATTTTCCATACCTCAGAAGATTTTGTACATCGATGCACATACCCCATCATGGATTCAGACACCGATTGGAGGAGCCAACTGAATAGTAGTTGATCACGCCGAATCCATATTTCAAAATCCGGATTTAGGGTTCGCTGGACAGTTGTTGAACCTGACGCAAGAGGAGACTCGACATACTCCTCCGGAGGAGCCGAAGAACCAGTAAGAAATCCTTCGAAGCCATGAGCGCGCACTGTGGATTGAATCTGAACTTTCCAGAAGGAGTAATTGGTTCGATCCAGCTTAAACGTAATCGTAGGAAGATTTGGTAACACCGCGGAAGAAGACGTAGTAGCCATTCGTACCACAAATTACACCAGAATTCGGCAAGAAAAACAAGAATTGAAGAAGAGAGGTGAAGGAGGGGAATAGAATCCGTAGGGATTTGTTAGCTTGATACCATGAAGAAAAATGAAAAACTGACATATTATTCACCAATGGAATAGTACAATATATACAAACGGATACAGATGGATAATTGCTGCTAACAGAACCTGTTAGCACACTAACTAAACCATCTTAGTTGAGTAACCAACTCTTCCTAACCGAGGTTACTAGTCTAGTTAAATAACTTACTGATTGTATATTCTAATAGAGATGATACTTAGAGCTAATATTAGTAATTTAGGTTTCGATAAGAAAAATAGACAATAAATTATAAGAATTCTGAAGAAAAATTGTACTTTATTATCTTACATAGGGAATAACGATTTACAATATGAGGTATTTAAGGTGCAATTAATGGCCTTAATAAAAGTTTGCAGCCCATAAAACACTATAATCGTTCTTATCGTATTTTAAATAGGGAAATTGGTTCGTGGACCTTTACAAAGTGATTATGAACTTTTGGTTCTACTTTAATAAAAGTTAGGCCCAATACAAATAACTAAGCTCAAAACTGAGCATACATATCATGTTTTGTATCTTTTATTTACTATATATTTTTGTTTTGTTTTAAGACAACAAAATTAAAACAAAAAAGACGTGAAATTAAAACTACTCTGAATTTATCTTCACTTCACTTATAAGTCAATGATGTATAAGTCATGCGGATAATATTTATGAAGGTAGGGTAGAATTAACCCATTATAAACCTGAGAAACCTCTACAATTACTTCCCTGCCATTATTCTTACAAATTCTATTTCGGTGAGATTAATTACTTCATATAATAAAGTTTTTTAAATTTTGTTTTACCACGTGGAGTGTAAGCTTGTTCCTAGAGTTTTTCATTTGTCTTCCCATAAAAAACATCTACTTAGAGATATAGTTGTATTAGTTTTTAAACGACAACTAGAACTGTACTATTACTTCTGTTTTGGAAAGGTGATTTAGGCTGAAATTTACTAATATTATCATGTTAATAAGTCATGGAAATATTATTAAAAAGGAAAAGAAAACATTAAAGAGTCGCAGAAAGCTAAATTTAATGGAGACGACATGTCGATCACTCACTAATCACGAGTCCTAACTTCCTAAATTCCTAAATTGTGAAAAAAGGTCTAAATAGCTATTTTTTTAACTTATATTATAATCACTTTTGTAAATATATATTAATTTTAACTTTTCTTTGTTCGATATTAACTTTAGCTGATATTTTTTTGCATCCATTATTTCTCTATATATCATCTCTAAAATATTTCATTACATATCTTTTTTCTCCATTTGTCTCTCTCCCCCACCCAAGCCTGTAGGGTTGTTCATTGGTTGGTTCGGTGATCGAACCGAACCGACAAAATCGGAACCTGAAGTGAACATGAAATTAGAAACCGAACCAAAAATGTCAAGAAACCAAATGTTAACCAAACCGAATAGATCGGTTCTGTTTTGGTTAATAACCGAAATTTGATGATAATTGAGAATTATTGTTTTAGTCACTTAATTTCTTGATTTTCTTTTAAGTCATTGTCTATAATTTGTTAATTTGAAGATATTTCAATAATATTACCTAATTCAATATTTGTCGTTCGATAATTTTATAATAGTTTACTTGACATAACCAAATTTTTAGGAAATGAAAACCAAAGCCGAACCGAATCGAAATTTTAGTTTAATTCAGTCGATTTTTTCGGTTGAAACCAAATAGTAAACACCCTAGCTACACCCTTCCCCCAAGTGAGTGTCTTTTCCTGGCCTCCTCAAAGTGAGTTTTTCTTTCTTCTTTTTGGCTTCACCATCAAAGTGATTTTATTTTAAATCCCGCTCCTGCCCCTTCCCCGAGAAGAAGATCACGCTGGACAGTTTCAATAATCTTGATTTGAACGGTTTCAGTAGCAATAGTCGTAGCAAAACATATTTTACTTCCGTTGTAAATTCAGTAGTTTACTTGGTAAAATATTTTTTAATATCATGAAAAATGAATAATTTCCATTGCAATATGTAATGTATTTCGTGGCAAACTACTTTGTGGCTAGTCAGTATCGTCACACTTGTAACAATTCGTGGCACAATAGGGCAAAAATGCTATAAAAAAGTTAAGGTTATACTAAAAAAAGAAAAATATATGGTATAATTACAAAAATAACAAAATTATAGTAAAAATTACGAAAATGACTTTTATATTTCCCACCTAAAACTTCTATATTAGTATAGTTTGGAACTTTGGAAGATACTATGTAGGAATAGAATTTTCCTAAAAATAAGGGTTTCTTGGACGGAGAAGATCTTCCTTTTCTGGTATTATTAGTTGGACAAAGCATTGTCACCTAATTATCAAGAAGAAAAAAAGAAAAAGAAAATAATTTTTTGTTTTTATTTTTATGAATAGAAAGTAGTACTACTGTGCTGCCGACATATCTAATCTCCTAAGTTTGAGGTGGTAGACCCATAGGCCATTAACACACATTTTTTGTCTTTAATAGTTGCTGGAGACTTAACACACATTTTTTACATTCCTCAGCTACTTTTCTCAGCAACTTTACTTCAGTCAACAGTGTCACAGCAGGCTTCAGTCCCAACCAAACAAGTCTGTTCATATCATTCAATGCTGAAATCAATTCCAGGTCCTATGATTACATGAAAATGATAAGAAATTAAGTATTTGACGCAGCAGACACGTGAATAAGAACAAGTGGAACTCTCACGAATCCGTTGATTCTTGCAGAATGCCCGGAAGTGAGGAAAACAGGGAGAGAGAACTTCTCCTAATGATATTAACGTAAAAAAAACTGCTCAATAATGTCTCACAATCAAGTTTAAATACTAAACTCAACTAAGCCCTAAAATAAACAAAATTAAGTCTCAAAACATAAGAAAAAGCCCAACCATAAAATAAATAAAAGCCCATGCAAAATAATTTAAACTGAATGAATCTCTAACATGCGGACGTGATCGAACTTGTCCATGAACGCCAATGCAGTATCGTCTCCATCAGTATTCATTATCTTCTGCGAATTTCTTTTAGATTATTGATTTGATGGATTAAAAAAGTTTGAATTTGAAACTGAAAAATGGCGTTTTTTTTTATAGCTTTCATCGCTCTTATTTTGAACCATTTTAATTATTAAAGATAAAGGATTAAATACATAATCATAACCTCCGAAGCTTGCAATGTGTGCCGGACTTTTTGAATCTAGGAGAAAAGGCAAAAACTTATGTGCACAAGGTGCACAACATGCACCTGTCCGATCCCAGGTGGAACCAATTGGTTCTACCCTATAACAAACGGGTATAAGTTTAAACAGGTGGAACCAATTGGTTCTACCCTATTTTTAGAGGGGTGCACCTTGTGCACCTTGTGCACATAAGACA
>JAUEKW010139321.1:0-11091 GCA_032274785.1 Ajuga reptans
TTTCAGATAATAAGGAAATTAAATATACATCCATAAAGCGCACTAAAAGTTTGCTTTAATGTATACTCTATCAGTTTTGGCATATTGTTAGTACTGACTTTGCTATATGTGTTCTTGATGTGTTAAATAATGGCATTGATATGTCCTTTTTGAACCTTACATGTATTGTCCTCATCCCAAAAGTCAAGTCACCATCCTCTCCTAAAGATTTTAGGCTCATTAGCCTCTGCAATGTGGTCTTCCGTTGAGTAAAGCATATGATAGGGTTGAGTGGATCTTTTTTAAAGCGATTTTGCTAAGGATGGGTTTTGATAGTAAATTTGTTGACCTTATTTTGAGATGTGTTACCACGGTTTAATATTCAATTTTGGTCAATGATACGCCTACTAATACTTTTGTTCCAGGGAGAGGACTCCGACAAAGGGATCATCTGTCACCATATCTCTTCTTATGTTGTGCATAGGGTTTCTCGACTTTGTTGAGACGAGCAGAACAGGAAAGGTGTACCCCTAGCTTTCAGGTATCGCGTGAGGCTCCATCGATCTCTCATTTGCTATTCGCTGATGATAGCATATTATTCTTTCGAGCATCAGAGAATGAGGTGGATAAAATTGCTGAGATACTACAGATATATGAGGATGCATTGGGACAGAAAATAAATTTGGAAAAATTTAAAATAAGCGCGAGAAACGTTTATGATGCCAAGAGGATTGCATTATGTGATAGACTATGGGTAAGACAGGTGGAAAGGCATGGAAAATATTTAGGAATACCGACGTTGGTAGGGAGGCGGGAGAAGGAGGTGTTCAGAATGGTGTTAGAGAGGGTGAGTAGTCGATTAAAATGGTGGAGGGAGAAGGCCCTGTCACAAAATGGCCGAGAAATTCTACTGAAATTGATAATCCAATCGATACCTACCTACTTAATGTCTTATTTTTTACTACCAATTTTTGTATGCACATCTATAAAGAAGGCGGTGATTAGGTTTTGGTGGGGATATAGAGATGGAGAGAATAAGAAACATTGGGCGACATGGAGTGTGTTGTCACGACCAAAGGTGAGGGGTGGAATGGGTTTTCAAGAAATTAGGTTATTTAACCTAGCAATGCTGGCCAAACAATTATGGCGATTACAGTCTCAGCCGGAATCATTGGCATTTTAGGTTTTTAAAGCAAAGTACTTCCCAAGGGGTGATGTGGGGAATGCGACAGTCGGATATCAACCTAGCTTTGTGTGGAGAAGTCTATTGGCATCGAGAGATTTGGTTGAAATAGGAACGGGATGGTGTGTCGGATCAGGGGCTAATATATCTATTAGAAGGGATAGATGGATCGGTAAAAATCAGGTTCGACGGCCAAGGGAAGTGGCGTCCTGGGTTCCTTTGAATGCTACGGTTGATACACTCATAGATACCGAAACCAAACAATGGCGTACCGACTTGGTTTTGAGCAGCTTTCAGACGCAAGAGGCATATGACATCCTAAGTATCCTACTTAGCCTTCGATTACCGGCTGACAGGAAAATATGGACACCGTCCAAAAATAGCAGATTCACTGTTAAGAGTGCGTATGGTTTGGTTGTTGAGAAGTTATCAAACCTACACCTAAATCAACCAAGCTCAAGTACGACCGACCCTATGTGGAAAAGCTTTGGCAGATTGAAGTGATACCAAAGATTAGGGTGTTCATGTGGAGGGCAGCCCATGATGCTCTACCTACGAAGACAATTTAGCGAGAAGGGCTTGGGATGGTGATATGGTTTGCACCCTATGTGGCGAGGACTATGAGACACTTTATCACCTACTGTTGAAGTGTCGGGTTACAAAATGCATTTGGAAAATAAGCCCATTACGACTCAATGTGGAGGGAAAGGAGTTTGGCACAGTTCGCAACTTTTTTGGGACATGTATCACAACGATGAAAAGAGAACGTATGGGAATGGTGGGACTTTTATCATGGAGTATTTGGTGTGCTCGTAACATGTTTTATTTCGAAGATCAGCCTTTTAGTTGGGAATGGGTAATTCAGAAAACCCAGCAGATGATAATCGAAATCAAACAAGACATATTAAATCATGATGATAGAAAACAAATTCAGATCGAACGTCCTGCATGGGAGGCTTCTTCGCCGGGACTGTTCAAAATTAATAGTGACATTGCGTGCTTTAGCAACGGTGAAAAAGGATTTGGATTCGTGGTGCGAGATGATAAGGGTGATGTTCTGTTAGCCGGAGTGAGACGTACATGGATGGAAGGCAGTGTTACGGCGTTAAAAGGTTTGGCGTTGCTGTTTGCTATCCAGAGTACCTTGGAGAGTGGAATCACTACATTCTGCATGGAGAGTGACTGCAAAAATCTGGTGAATGGACTGAAAGGAAAAGAGATGCTTGACCTTATTGCAGAACTTGTGGTGGGTGATATCCATTCTTTATGTGCTTCATTTGGCTGCTCAAACTTCCATTTTGTACCTAGATTAGCTAATAATGTGGCTCATTCCCTAGCACATATTGATATAGCCAATGAATCCGAATGTTTTTGGATTGAGGAGGTGCCTCCACAAATAGCCCCCCTGATCATGAATGATGTATGGCTTTTGTCTGATTCAGATTAATGAAATGCATGTTTCCCTCAACAACAACAACAATAACAACAACAAAAAAAAAAAAAAAAACATCACCAAAATTGACAGTCACGTGAATTTAGGTGGTGCTTGATTATAAGACAAGGAAATGTTTAATCTCTCAAAAGACGTGTATTTAATAGATACATTTGTAATGTCTTATTGAATTTGGTCGATTATTAGTGTAACAAAAAAAATCATATCAAAAGTCGTACAAATAAAATTTATTAAAATAAATTAAAAAGTACGATTTCTATGAGATCCTTTGAGTCTTCTTTAAATTGAGTTCACTTGATTTGTTTTTTAATTTGAAGTTGAATTTTCAATCAGATCGTCTTTGGCTTGAATTTAACTTTTATAACATTAATTTGAATGTTTGATCGAGCATGGCTTGATTTCAAATTGAACGTTAATTTGTAGGCATTCGCGATGAAAGTCGTCGAATACATGAAGAATGTTGTCGAGACTACTATGATTTGTTAAGTGGTGTAAAATTCTCAACAATGTACTAAGATGCACTCACTAAATCTGGTATTTTATTTTCTTAGGTTACATTTAGATAGAAATATTCGGGTATGTATTAAATTAAAAATCTATAAAAGTTCTTCTCTTGTCATTGATTGTCGTGGTTTGAAAATTCACCATTTTCATTTTAAACTAAGTTTCAAGAGAATTTGTTCACTCAAAAAAAGTTTCAAGAGAATTTGGGTGGATTTCAACTTAGAGGTATCCAAATACAAGCTTTAATATAATATCACTATGATATATGTAAATGCATATAATCAAATGATGCAAAAATAAATAAATTGATAAATAAATATAGATTGGGTTAAGGATAGGCGCCAGAAAATCCCTGAAATTAGAATAGGCTTTGGGCCCAAAATAAATAGGCCCAAAAGTGATTAGGTTGTCACATAAATTGAACCGACACTCTCACTAATGGGCCTGGCCCATTAATAGCTTGGTCCGGACTCTGAGGCGCTAACCCTAAACCTAATTCCAAATGCAATACTATTAAACAATCGCAGCTTCAGCTCTCAATCTCATCAGTTAAGAGCAATTCTTCTTTCTTCCTCGTTTTTGTTTTTATTTTTGTTTTTGTTTTTGTTTTCCATGGATCATAACGCAACTCTCTGGCATAGATGAATTCATACAATTTCTTGTTATTGCATAGATTTGTGGAAATTGTTATGAGGCGATGAAGAAAGAAATCATTTCTCGATGCTGAGATATGGACCTTCGTTTAATAGTGATGAACTGTTTTATGCGTGTCTGAGCCGCCTCCAGATTTGCTGGTTTCATAATATTTCCATTTTTCATATATATTATTGCGGGGAATTTGCGGTGATTAGAATATAATTCCTCGTTCTGAATGCAAATAGCATGACAGACTCTGAATACACCCATAGAATCTGAGCAAATCCCCTGCTCCTTTTTTACGCTTCAATTTTTTCCAATTTATTTTTTACCTTTTTTTAAATTAAAACACCCCATTATTTCTGCACATTCCTTTACTTTATTGATCAGATTTTTTATTTTCTCTATGTTTTTTTATTTTTTTTTCTTTCTATTGGGTGATATTATACCTAAATTGGAGTCCTCTTCAAATCCCATTTGCAATTTATTGTTTATGCTCATTGGTTGTGGATGGGGTAGGTGTTTACTTGTAATTCTGTGTTTTTCTGTTAAAGTAGGGTAATTGTGTTTGTTTTGAATTGTTTTTTTAAATTTTTTCGACAAGTTAAAATAGAATTAACAAAATATGTAAGAAACTAACAAAAAAAAACTAGTGTCAAAAGAACAAAAATACGAATAACTCATCAAATACAATGAGCATCTTGGTTCTTGTAATTTGTTGTTTCAAGTTTTAACCCATAATTTCGTATTATTTCTAGGATAATTGAAAAGTAATTAAACATACAAAAAACAATGAAACAATAAAATACAAATTGAATTGAAAAAGAAAAGAAAAAGAACACCACCAAAACCCTCAACAGAATAATTTAAGGCTTTGCTTCTGGGAATGAATGGGGATTGATTCTCATTTATCATTCTTGGTATATGAAATTATGAATTATAATAAGTTAATTACTTTTTTCGTCCCATAAAAAGAGTCCTATTTGATGGATGTACAACTTTTTATCTTTGGTCAACTTAGTCAATGTACAACTCTTTGTAAATATTATAAAAACATTACATAATTTTAAATGCAATCTAAAATTAATACTTTATAAAAATGAGTAGTTTTATAACTTTATCACTATCGCAAAAGTTAGTTTGCCCACTTATAATTTAGTTTCCCACTCTATAGCTTCATTTGTTAAACATAATGTAATTCGGGTTTTTTTCGGTTTACCCTATCAAATTTATTGTGTCAATCTGGATTGCAGCATATCTAATGGAATTTTTCCTATCAAAAAAATTAATTAATTTTCCTATCAAAATAAAAAAATTAGTAATAAATGTGGGACTACTTGATTAATTAAAATTGAAAATGTGTAGGCTAGCCCTATAAGGGCATTGGGCTAAATTAGTCATTCTTAACGGGCTAATAAAAATAAATCCTAATAGGGAGTTGATGCAAGAAAATTTGAATGTTGCACAAAATAATGGGTGGTGCTGCAACACCTGTACCCTACACCTAAATAACTTTACTGCTGCTGAAGTTAACTGTAGAGGATTATTTTCCAAATTTGTTTATTCAGGTTCAGTTAGCATATAGGAAAGTATAGTTGATTAAAAGAACTCTTTTATTGATAGAAAGAAACGAAGCTCCTATTTATTGATGGTGGCTTTGACCATGTGGACAGAACAGAATGTGTTGAGACTCTTGGTCACCCGTGAAAATTAACAGTGTCTCAAATCTCTGAATAAATCTTAATCACTACCTCCGTTTTTTTTTACTTCTTTTAAGACTTGAATAAGAAAATTAAGGGATAGAAGGAAATGACAAAAAAACCTTATCTGGATTTTATCTTTTCCCTCAAATCCCTTAATTTTCTTCCCCATTTCCATTATTTTATATTCTAGGGAAAATTATAGGTGCGGTAGACTTGATAATTAGAGATTTTCTAGGGATAATTATAAGGGTAGTATTGGAAAAAATGTGTAAAAAAATCTAAAAGACAACTTTTTTAAACAAACATAAAAGCTAAAAGAATAACTAAAAAAAATGAAGGTAGTATATTGCATGGGTATTGTTTTGTAGAAACAAGTAAAAATTACTATAAAAACTCAATACGTATAAGACGAATCGAACTCGAACAAAACTATAAAATCTCGAGCATAACTCAAGCCTTTAAAAAGTCAAATGAGCTGAACTCAAGTACTGCATTGTTCAGCTCAATTTAGTTTATTTACATCCCTAATTGTAGCTCAACAAAAATAATGGGATTACGTTCACAACGTCAATCTTACTATTGGACACTTTGTGGGCTACTACTTACTAGTATTGTTAGTCCAAACTCCAAACTCATTGCCTAAAGTTGAACATAAGTTCGAAGTGAAAAGTACTTAAAATAAGTTTTCACACAACTTTTATATTAATTCTAATTCTCTTATAATTTTATATTAATTTTAACCAATCATTATCAATATCCTTATTCATATCTCAATCTCTATCTACTCCACCTCATCCCCCAAACCACCCCCACCCCCTTGCCCAAATACCCCTGCTACCAGCACCCCCGCCCCCTCACACCCCTAGCCGCCCCACCCCAAGTAAAAAAAATTAATTTTTTAAAAAACTTTTTTTTCCATCCCAGCACTCCCGCCCTCGGCCCTCCCCTGTCTCCCCGAACCCACCCCAACCTCTCCCTCCAAGTGTGTCGTGACACATGTGGCATGATTCGTGGGAATAGTGGTGAGTGTCTATTTGTAGTACAAGTAATACGATTCATGACATATGTGTCGTGGTACGTTTCGTGGCAATTGCATGTTGCGACACATTTACAACGATTCATGGCAATAGTGTTTGTCGTGACACATGTGGCATAATTCATGGCAATACTTGTAAGTGTGTATTGTGATATAAGTGACACGATTTGCGACAATAGTGCAACAATAATAAGTGTGCCGTTGTACGCTTCGTGGCAAGTGTGTTTGTGGCACATTTGCCACGATTTTGTGGCACGATTCGTGGCAGTAGTTGTAAATCTGTCGTGCGTGGCACAAGTGACACAATTCGTGACAATATTTTGCAACGACAATAAATGTCATTTTATGATTTGTGGAAATATTTAAAAAGAAATTATCTTTTTTGGTTTTAGAGGGGGGAGGGGGGTCGTTGGGGGTGGATGGAATATGAGGAAAAAAATGACTTGGGGATGTGGGTACCCCTGGGGGGCTGGGGGGCGTGGGATGCAGGGGGCAGGGGTGCTGGGGGTAGGGGCAGGGCATTAGTAGGGGTCGGGGTGGTTTGGAGGTGGATGGCTTAGTGAGGAAAATATAGGTTAGATATAGGTTCTTTAGTTGTAGGTATTAAATGGGTAATTGATTGAATTATAAATAGTTTATTCTAGATAAGTCTAAAATTAATATAATTTTAAAATATGGTTAATATTAGTATAAAACTTATAAATTAGATCATATTAGATTTTCTTGCTAAGTTCGAATGTAACCAAACTATGTATCAAATCGAAAATCTAATTTCATTGTAACATCAATCCCAAAAATTGGATTACAGGGCTTCTTCACTGTATAGATAAAGATTCAACCAATACAAGAATCATATATTATCTTATAAATAGCATACTTATGTAATAATAAATAATGCAATATATTCATAAAATTAATTCAACACTAATAAAATGAAAAATAGTACAAGATAAGACACACACACAAATCCAACCACAATTTCAGGAAAGAACATCACAAGACTATTTTCAAACTCCCCTTATTCCCACACATTGCACAAATACATCAAAATAGCCGACAGTAAACTCAAAACATATATATCATCGACCAATGTTACATGACAGCAGAAATCTTACACTAAACTGAGTCAGAATCCAGCACGAGATTCAGCACTTGCAAGTCGAAGGGAACACAAATTAGAACACAATTCAGTAACCACACAAACATGCCTCGGAAAGAAAACAAAAAAACAAAAAAAACAAAAAAAAAACAAAGGTGTTTCTATTACCACATTAATTTGCCTTTGCTTTTCTTGTATTCTACAGAGAAGGAATAGCAGCAGAACTTGTGCGGGCCGAACCAAGCAAATCGTTGCAGAGACTCACACTTTCCGGTGCCTTGTTGTTATCAGCACTTGGTTGACTGCTCCCAGAACTGCTGTTAGAAAGTGAACCAAACGTAGATTTCTGCAGAACACCAGTGGGAGAGGATCCGAGCTGAGGGTTCGTTTTCCAGGCTTTCACAGGTGAGAAACTTGCACCTGCACAGGTGTTTGTGCTAGTCAAGACCTCTCCTAGCGGTCCCCCCATCGAGTTCCCCCAAATAACGGGAGACCACGATGATTGTTTTTCGATCAGTTCACTAAGACCGTGAGTAGCACCCAGGCTCATACGGGTAGGGTCGAGTTCATGGGTCAGCCTTAGGGTCGAGAAGGTCGATTTCTCTTGTGCAGGAGAGCTAGAGGAGGATGAGAAATCGGGAGCCATGGGGATGGACATTGAAAGCTGGGTCCAGTCGGATTTCAGCTCTTCGGGCCAAGGCCCGGAGGCACGATCTGGCTGATCCTTGGGCCAATCATCGATGAAATGGCGAACAGGTTGTTGGTTGCTTGCTTCTTTGGCATCGAAACGCAAGAAAGAATCTGAGTTACTAGCATTCATGTAGGATAGTCTTTCGGAAGGATTGAGGAGGGAATCCGAGGAGACGATTCCAAAATCCGAGTGAGATAATTCATTAAATGGATGATGCTGCTTTTGAGTTGATAATGAAGAATCTTTAGACATCAGACCGATTGTTGCAGGTATCAACGAGAGGCCCTGAAAGCCTTGCGATCTGCCAAACAATTGTAATAGTCATTATAGACTAACAGGAGCACAAGAAAGAGTATTTAACACAACAAATTCATTAAACCATCGTCCGAAGATATACGCACAAAGAAGTAATGAAGTACCTGCTAACAAGATGGTCAGTAGAAGCAGTTACAGTATTAGGCTGCAACGAAGTGAACTGATGCTGCATGGCAGCATTTAGGCTGTTGGACATCGAGGGTGATGGTGAGGGAGAAGCAACCGGTGCCACCTTCGAAGAAGTGGCGGGTCCAGAGACAGCATGGCCAGGGTGGCCTTCCACAGGCTTTCTTGAACGATGGCGGCCCCTATTAATGTGCCTTTCACAGTATTTCTGGTCGGGAACAGCATCTCTTGAGCATCGCCATTTTTTTCCATCGGTCCTCCTACACCGTCCTGGCTCAGGATCATTGCTCCCGGAGTAACCTAGATGGAATGGACCCCACCCCACTACAATGCACAAAAGAGGATTTAAGACATCAAAACCCAAGAACAAGAATGTATTAATTTGCTGAAGGGAGTTAGGGTAATAGATAGAAAAAGATTGCTATGCCTTTGAACGGCTAAAGTTCTACCTACACCCACTGAACAATACAGGGTGTAATATCCACTATCAAAACACACACACACACATATATACGCACACACACACAAAAGTGTATATGTGCTGATCTACTGTGCATAAGGCATCTGGTGTAGCTCATTAAGTGTAACATCTACAAGACTACAACAAGATGAAGGCTCGCTGCACAGGATCAAAGCACATATGAGCGTAACAGAGCTCTCATAGGAAACCGGTATAACAAAAAGAAACTGACTACACAAAAGAAAACAGAACTATAATAACCATGTTCAGTGAGATCATAATCAGGCTATGGAAAGAAGCATACAAAGATTTGTGGCATAAGGTCCAGCAGATCCATATGAGTAGAGGGCTCTCTTGATAGGGGCAAGCAAGTTGGAAGGAACGGGGACATTGGCCATAATGTGTTTATAGATCAAAGCCTGGTGCTCCAGTTCCATCCATTGGGAGGGCGTAAATGGCCCTTTCAGTCTCGTAAAAGCCCCACGTACGCCTCCACTTATCCCGCTGCCTGAAGTAATAGCAAAAGCCAACAAACAGAGGCACAAGTTGGATTTTAATGTGTCTGACAAGATAGAGATCAAAGTATATATACGGTGTTTGAGATCCTACACACCGAGTGTCTTTAACCTCATATATTATTCACACCCACCCACATGAGTGTATGTGTGAGTCTGTGGCAATGTGCGGTTAAAAAACACTGTGCAATCAGATAAATGGTTGATCAGATATTATTGCTCAGGGCATACACATACACAAAAAGATTCTTTTCTTTTTTTCACACGAAACATGATACCTAATATATTTTATAGACCAAAAAAAAAAATCTTAATCAGTTGTGCACAAAAAGTCCAAATACAATCCAGTACAAGGAGATAATACCATAAACAAAATCTCCGACAAATAATCCCCATCTCTAACATCACAATCACATTCCACATCCAAATCTCAAAGTCAAAGTAACAGTAAAAAGTAAAAACACTTGACACAAATGCATCTTCCAAAATCAAATCTTTAGGAAAACCCCCATTAACAGATTGCAAGCATACAATAAAATCATCAATCACAAAATAAATCAAATAAATTTAATCATCAATATATATATATATACCTCCATTTCTGCTATTATTGTTGTCATCCTGGCAAACAGAAAATGCTATACTCCGGCCGGAGCCACCGCCGGAGTGAGGCTGAGAAGATGAGAACGAGAGCATCTTCTGGCCATCATCCGCCGCGAACGGCCACAGATTGGATCTCTCAAAGGCGGTAAAAATGTCATTAGCTTTCTGGGAAGAGAAATCAACTTCACCAGGCTTGGGCATTTTGGGCGATTTCCAGGTATTTTCAGCTAGGGCAGATCTTTGGTGTTTCAGATTCATAGATCCATGGCGGTTTCCGTCTGTGGGCTCAGATGAACCCAAACCAGTTGCATTAGGAGAGGTTTGCTTGTGGCTCACCACCCCAAAATCCATTTCTATTGAAAAGCGAACAAGTTTATAGTAACGCTAACCCCACACAAGAGCATGAGTTCATCCTAAGCAACTTCCTTCGAAAGTAAAATAAGAGAGAGAGAGAGAAGGCGCTGGTTATGGATGAGTTCAACGATGGTATCTTTCATTTTTATTTTTGTATGTATTTGAGGAGAAGCAAGATGGAGATGCTTGGAAAAGAAAATTCGAAAACACCAACCTTAATGTGTGTGTGAGAGAGAGAGAGTAGGACAAGGGAACACTATCTCCTCATCTCGGACATGCCATGTGTAATTTTATAGTCTGCACTAACTTCGTGTTATAACACCAATAAACATAATAAAGAAAAATAGAAAACACACCAAGGGTATGTTTGTTCTAGGCTGGGCCCATCGGATGGAGGATGGGCCCAACCGTAAATTACTATTGGATGGGATGGG